>JAKFHT010004427.1:0-248187 GCA_023783455.1 Erythrocebus patas | reverse complement strand
CGAATTGGCAAAGTGACATTTGGAAGCCCATAGGGCTATGGTGAAAAGGAAATATCTTGTTAAAACTGGAAAAAGCTTTCTGAGAAACTGCTTTTGTTCTGTTAATTTATCTCACAGAGTTACAGCTTTCCTTCAAGAAGCCTTTCGCTAAGGCTGTTCTTGTGGAATTTCCAAAGTGATATTTGGAAACCGATAGAGGGCAATGGTGAAAAGGAAATATCTTCGTTAAAAACTGGAAGAAGCTTTCTGAGAAACTGCTTTGTGTTCTGTTAATTTATCTCACAGAGTTACATCTTTCCCTTCAAGAAGCCTTTCTAAGACTGTTCTTTTGGAATTGGCAAAGTGATATTTGGAAGCCCATAGAGGGCTATGGTGAAAAGGAAATATCTTCTGTTAAATACTGGAAAGAAGCTTTCTGATTAACTGCTTTGTGTTCTGTTAATTCATCTCACAGAGTAACAGCTTTCCTTCAAGAAGCCTTTCGCTAAGACTGTTCTTTTGGAATTGGCAAAGTGATATTTGGAAGCCCTTAGAGGACAATGGTGAAAAGGAAATATCTTCCGTTAAAAACTGGAAAGAAGCTTGAGAAACTGCTTTGTGTTCTGATAATTCATCTCACAGAGTAACAGCTTTCCTTCAAGAAGCCTTCGCTAAGGCTGTTCTTGTGGAATTGGCAAAGTGATATTTGGAAGCCCATAGAGGCTCTGGTGAAAAGGAAATATCTTCCGTTAAATACTGGAAAGAAGCTTTCTGAGAAACTGCTTTGTGTTCTGTTAATTCATCTCACAGAGTTACAGCTTTCCTTCAAGAACCCTTTCTCTAAGGCTGTTCTTGTGAATTGGCAAAGTGATATTTGGAAGCCCATAGAGGGCTATGGTGAAAGCGAAATATCTTCGGTTGAAAACTGGAAAGAAGCTTTCTGAGAAACTGCTTTGTGTTCTGTTAATTCATCTCACAGAGTTACAGCTTTCCATTCAAGAAGCCTTTCGCTAAGGCTGTTCTTGTGGAATGGCAAAGTGATATTTGGAAGCCCATAGAGGCTCTGGTGAAAAGGAAATATCTTCCTTTAAAAACTGGAAAGAAGCTTTCTGAGAAACTGCTTTGTGTTCTGTTAATTCATCTCACAGAGTTACAGCTTTCACCTCAAGAAGCCTTTCTAAGACTGTTCTTTTGGAATTGGCAAAGTGATATTTGGAAGCCCATAGAGGGCTATGGTGAAAAGGAAATATCTTCGTTAAAAACTGGAAAGAAGCTTTCTGAGAAACTGCTTTGTGTTCTGTTAATTCATCTCACAGAGTTACATCTTTCCCTTCAAGAAGCCTTTCGCTAAGGCTGTTCTTGTGGAATTGGCAAAGTGATATTTGGAAGCCCATAGAGGGCAATGGTGAAAGCGAAATATCTTCGGTTGAAAACTGGAAAGAAGCTTTCTGAGAAACTGCTTTGTGTTCTGTTAATTCATCTCACAGAGTTACATCTTTCCTTCAAAAGCCTTTCGCTAAGGCTGTTCTTGTGGAATTGGCAAAGTGATATTTGGAAGCCCATAGAGGGCTATGGTGAAAAAGGAAATATCTTCCGTTAAATACTGGAAAGAAGCTTTCTGAGAAACTGCTTTGTGTTCTGTTAATTCATCTCACAGAGTTACAGCTTTCCCCTCAGGAAGCCTTTCTCTATGACTGTTCTTGTGGAATTGGCAAAGTGATATTTGGAAGCCCATAGAGGGCTATGGTGAAAGCGGAAATATCTTCGGGTAAAAAGTGGAAAGAAGCTTTCTGAGAAACTGCTTTGTGTTCTGTTAATTCATCTCACTGAGTTACATCTTTCCCTTCAAGAAGCCTTTCGCTAAGGCTGTTCTTGTGGAATTGGCGAAGTGATATTTGGAAGCCCATAGATGGCAATGGTGAAAAAGGAAATATCTTCCGTTAAAAACTGGAAAGAAGCTTTCTGAGAAACTGCTTTGTGTTCTGTTAATTCATCTCAAAGAGTTACATCTTTCCCTTCAAGAAGCCTTTCGCTAAGGCTGTTCTTGTGGAATTGGCAAAGTGATATTTGGAAGCCCAAAGAGGGCTATGGTGAAAAAGGAAATATCTTCTGTTAAATACTGGAAAGAAGCTTTCTGAGAAACTGCTTTTTGTTCTGTTAATTCATCTCACAGAGTGAAAGTTTCCCTTCAAGAAGCCTTTCGCTAAGGCTGTTCTTGTGGAATTGGCAAAGTGATATTTGGAAGCCCATAGAAGTCTATGGTGAAAGCAGAAATATCTTCCGTTAAAAACTGGAAAGAAGCTTTCTGAGAAACTGCTTTGTGTTCTGTTAATTTATCTCACAGAGTTAGAGCTTTCCCGTCAAGAAGCCTTTCGCTAAGGCTGTTCTTGCGGAATTGGCAAAGTGATATTTGGAAGCCCGTAGAAGGCTATGGTCTAAAAGGAAATATCTTCCGTTAAAAACTGGAAAGAAGATTTCTGAGAAACTGCTTTGTGTTCTGTTAATTCATCTCACAGAGTTAAAGCTTTCCCTTCAAGAAGCCTTTCGCTAAGGCTGTTCTTGTGAAATTGGCAAAGTGATATTTGGAAGCCCTTAGAGGGCAATGGTGAAAAAGGAATTATCTTATATTCAAAACTGGAAAGAAGCTTTCTGAGAAACTGCTTTGTGTTCTGTTAATTCATCTCACAGAGTTACAGCTTTCACCTCAAGAAGCCTCTCTCTAAGACTGTTCTTGTGGAATTTACAAAGTGATATTTGGAAACCCATAGAGAACAATGGTGAAAAAGGAATTATCTTATATTCAAAACTGGAAAGAAGCTTTCTGAGAAACTGCTTTGTGTTCTGTTAATTCATCTCACAGAGTTACAGATTTCACCTCAAGAAGCCTTTCTCTAAGACTGTTCTTGTGGAATTGGCAAAGTGATATTTGGAAGCCCATAGAGGGCTATGGTGAAAAAGAAAATAACTTCGGTTAAAAACTGGAAAGAAGCTTTCTGAGAAACAGCTTTGTGTTCTGTTAATTCATCTCAAAGACTTACATCTTTCCCTTAAAGAAGCCTGTCACTAAGTCTGTTCTTGTGGAATTGGCAAAGTGATATTTTTAAGCCCATAGAGGGCAATGGTGAAAAAGTAAATATCTTCCGTTACAAACTTGAAAGAAGCTTTCTGAGAAACTGCTTTGTGTTCTGTTAATTCATCTCACAGACTTACATCTTTCCTTCAAGAAGCCTGTCACTAAGTCTGTTCTTGTGGAATTTCAAAGTGATATTTGGAAGCCCATAGAGGGCAATGTTGAAAAGGAAATATCTTCCGTTAAAACTGGAAAGAAGCTTTCTGAGAAACTGCTTTGTGTTCTGTTAATTCATCTCACAGAGTTACAGCTTTCCCCTCAGGAGGCTTTTCTCTAAGACTGTTCTTGTGGAATTGGCAAAGTGATATTTGGAAGCCCATAGGGGGCTATGGTGAAAGCGGAAATATCTTCGGTTAAAAACTGGAAAGAAGCTTTCTGAGAAACTGCTTTGTGTTCTGTTAATTCATCTCACAGTGTTACATCTTTCCCTTCGAGAAGCCTTTTGCTAAGGCTGTTCTTCTGGAATCGGCAAAGTGATATTTGGAAACCGATAGAGGGCAATGGTGAAAAAGGAAATATCTTCCGTTAAAAACTGGAATGAAGCTTTCTGAGAAACTGCTTTGTGTTCTGTTAATTCATCTCACAGAGTAACAGCTTTCCCTTCAAGAACCCTTTCGCTAAGGCTGTTCTTGTGGAATTGGCAAAGTGACATTTGGAAGCCCATAGAAGGCTATGGTGACAAAGGAAATATTTTCCGTTAAAAACTGGAAAGAAGCTTTCTGAGAAACTCCTTTGTGTTCTGTTAATTCATCTCACAGAGTTACAGCTTTCCCCTAAGGAAGCCTTTCTCTAAGACTGTTCTTGTGAAACTGGCAAAGTGATATTAGGAAGCCCATAGAGGGCTACGGTGAAAGCGGAAATATCTTCGGTTAAAAACTGGAAAGAAGTTCTCTGAGAAACTGCTTTGTGTTCTGTTAATTCATCTCACAGAGTTACATCTTTCCCTTCAAGAAGCCTTTCGCTAAGGCTGTTCTTGTGGAATTGGCAAAGTGATATTTGGAAGCCCTTAGAGGACAATGGTGAAAAAGGAAATATCTTCCGTTATATACTGGAAAGAAGCTTTCTGAGAAGCTGCTTTGTGTTCTCTTAATTTATCCCACAGAGTTACAGCTTTCACCTCAAGAAGCCTTTCTCTAAGACTGTTCTTGTGGAATTTACAAAGCGATATGTGGAAGCCCATAGAGGGCTGTGGTGAAAAAGGAAATATCTTCCGTTAAATACTGGAAAAAATCTTTCTGAGAAGCTGCTTTGTGTTCTCTTAATTTATCCCACAGAGTTACATCTTTCCCTTCAAGAAGCCTTTCGCTAAGGCTGTTCTTGTGGAATTGGCAAAGTGATATTTGGAAGCCCATAGAGGGCTATGGTGAAAAAGGAAATATCTTCCGTTAAATACTGTAAAGAAGCTTTCTGAGAAACTGCTTTGTGTTCTGTTAATTCATCTCACAGAGTTACAGCTTTTACCTCTAGAACCCTTTCTCTAAGACTGTTCTTTTGGAATTGGCAAAGTGATATTTGGAAGCCCATAGAGGGCTACGGTGAAAAGCGGAAATATCTTCGTTAAAAACTGGAAAGAAGCTTTCTGAGAAACTGCTTTGTGTTCTGTTAATTCATCTCACAGAGTTACAGCTTTCCATTCAGAAGCCTTTCGCTAAGGCTGTTCTTGTGGAATTGGCAAAGTGATATTTGGAAGCCCATAGGCTCTGGTGAAAAAGGAAATATCTTCCTTTAAAAACTGGAAAGAAGCTTTCTGAGAAACTGCTTTGTGTTCTGTTAATTCATCTCACAAAGTTACAGCTTTCACCTCAAGAAGCCTTTCTCTAAGACTGTTCTTTTGGAATTGGCAAAGTGATATTTGGAAGCCCATAGAGGGCTACGGTGAAAACGGAAATACCTTCGGTTAAAATTGGAAAGAAGCTTTCTGAGAAACTGCTTTGTGTTCTGTTAATTCATCTCACAGAGTTACATCTTTCCCTTCAAGAAGCCTTTCGCTAAGGCTGTTCTTGTGGAATTGGCAAAGTGATATTTGGAAGCCCATAGAGGGCTATGGTGAAAAAGGAAATATCTTGTTAAAAACTGGAAAGAAGCTTTCTGAGAAACTGCTTTGTGTTCTGTTAATTCATCTCACAGAGTTACATCTTTCCCTTCAAGAAGCCTTTCGCTAAGGCTGTTCTTGTGGAATTGGCAAAGTGATATTTGGAAGCCCATAGAGGGCTATGGTGAAAAAGGAAATATCTTCCGTTAAATACTGGAAAGAAGCTTTCTGAGAAACTGCTTTGTGTTCTGTTAATTCATCTCACAGAGTTACAGCTTTCCCTCAGGAAGCCTTTCTCTAAGACTGTTCTTGTGGAATTGGCAAAGTGATATTTGGAAGCCCATAGAGGGCTATGGTGAAAAAGGAAATATCTTCCGTTAAAAAGTGGAAAGAAGCTTTCTGAGAAACTGCTTTGTGTTCTGTTAATTCATCTCACAGAGTTACATCTTTCCTTCAGTAAGCCTTTCGCTAAGGCTGTTCTTGTGGAATTGGCAAAGTGATATTTGGAAGCCCATAGAGGGCAATGGTGAAAAAGGAAATATCTTCCGTTAAAAACTGGAAAGAAGCTTTCTGAGAAACTGCTTTGTGTTCTGTTAATTCATCTCACAGAGTTACATCTTTCCCTTCAAGAAGCCTTTCGCTAAGGCTGTTCTTGTGGAATTGGCAAAGTGATATTTGGAAGCCCATAGAGGGCTATGGTGAAAAAGGAAATATCTTCTGTTAAATACTGGAAAGAAGCTTTCTGAGAAACTGCTTTGTGTTCTGTTAATTCATCTCACAGAGTTACATCTTTCCCTTCAAGAAGCCTTTCGCTAAGGCTGTTCTTGTGGAATTGGCAAAGTGATATTTGGAAGCCCATAGAAGTCTATGGTGAAAAAGGAAATATCTTACGTTAAAACTGGAAAGAAGCTTTCTGAGAAACTGCTTTGTGTTCTGTTAATTCATCTAACAGAGTTAAAGCTTTCCCGTCAAGAAGCCTTTCGCTAAGGCTGTTCTTGTGGAATTGGCAAAGTGATATTTGGAAGCCCATAGAAGGCTATGGTGAAAAAGGAAATATCTTCCGTTAAAAACTGGAAAGAAGCTTTCTGAGAAACTGCTTTGTGTTCTGTTAATTCATCTCACAGAGTTAAGCTTTCCCTTCAAGAAGCCTTTCTAAGGCTGTTCTTGTGAATTGGCAAAGTGATATTTGGAAGCCCATAGAGGCAATGGTGAAAAAGGAAATATCTTCCGTTAAAAACTGGAAAGAAGCTTTCTGAGAAACTGCTTTGTGTTCTGTTAATTCATCTCACAGAGTTACAGCTTTCACCTCAAGAAGCCTCTCTCTAAGACTGTTCTTGTGGAATTGGCAAAGTGATATTTGGAAGCCCATAGAGGGCTATGGTGAAAAGGAAATATCTTTTAAAAACTGGAAAGAAGCTTTCTGAGAAACTGCTTTGTGTTCTGTTAATTCATCTCACAGAGTTACAGATTTCACCTTCAAGAAGCCTTTCTCTAAGACTGTTCTTGTGGAATTGGCAAAGTGATATTTGGAAGCCCATAGAGGGCTATGGTGAAAAGGAAATATCTTCGGTTAAAAACTGGAAAGAAGCTTTCTGAGAAACTGCTTTGTGTTCTGTTAATTCATCTCACAGAGTTACATCTTTCCCTTCAAGAAGCCTTTCGCTAAGGCTGTTCTTGTGGAATTGGCAAAGTGATATTTTTAAGCCCATAGAGGGCAATGGTGAAAAAGTAAATATCTTCCGTTACAAACTTGAAAGAAGCTTTCTGAGAAACTGCTTTGTGTTCTGTTAATTCATCTCACAGACTTACATCTTTCCCTTAAAGAACCCTGTCACTAAGTCTGTTCTTGTGGAATTTCCAAAGTGATATTTGGAAGCCCATAGAGGGCAATGGTGAAAAAGGAAATATCTTCCGTTAAAAACTGGAAAGAAGCTTTCTGAGAAACTGCTTTGTGTTCTGTTAATTCATCTCACAGAGTTACAGCTTTCCCCTCAGGAGGCTTTTCTCTAAGACTGTTCTTGTGGAATTGGCAAAGTGATATTTGGAAGCCCATAGGGGGCTATGGTGAAAGCGGAAATATCTTCGGTTAAAAACTGGAAAGAAGCTTTCTGAGAAACTGCTTTGTGTTCTGTTAATTCATCTCACAGTGTTACATCTTTCCTTCAGAAGCCTTTTGCTAAGGCTGTTCTTGTGGAATTGGCAAAGTGATATTTGGATGCCCATAGAGGGCAATGGTGAAAACGGAAATATCTTCCGTTAAAAACTGGAAAGAAGCTTTCTGAGAAACTGCTTTGTGTTCTGTTAATTCATCTCACAGAGTTACAGCTTTCCCTTCAAGAACCCTTTCGCTAAGGCTGTTCTTGTGGAATTGGCAAAGTGATATTTGGAAGCCCATAGAAGGCTATGGTGAAAAAGGAAATATCTTCCGTTAAAAACTGGAAAGAAGCTTTCTGAGAAACTGCTTTGTGTTCTGTTAATTCATCTCACAGAGTTACAGCTTTCCCTTCAAGAAGCCTTTCGCTAAGACTGTTCTTGTGGAATTGGCAAAGTGATATTTGGAAGCCCATAGAGGGCTATGGTGAAAAGGAAATATCTTCGGTTAAAAAATGGAAAGAAGCTTTTCTGAGAAACGGCTTTGTGTTCTGTTAATTCATCTCACAGAGTTACATCTTTCCTTCAAGAAGCCTTTCGCTAAGGCTGTTCTTGTGGAATTGGCAAAGTGATATTTGGAAGCCCATAGAGGACAATGGTGAAAAGGAAATATCTTCCGTTAAAACTGGAAAGAAGCTTTCTGAGAAACTGCTTTGTGTTCTCTTAATTTATCCCACAGAGTTACAGCTTTCACCTCAAGAAGCCTTTCTCTAAGACTGTTCTTGTGGAATTTACAAAGCGATATGTGGAAGCCCATAGAGGGCTGTGGTGAAAAAGGAAATATCTTCCGTTAAATACTGGAAAGAAGCTTTCTGAGAAACTGCTTTGTGTTCTGTTAATTTATCTCACAGAGTTACATCTTTCCCTTCAAGAAGCCTTTCGCTAAGGCTGTTCTTGTGGAATTGGCAAAGTGATATTTGGAAGCCCATAGAGGGCTATGGTGAAAAAGGAAATATCTTCCGTTAAATACTGTAAAGAAGCTTTCTGAGAAACTGCTTTGTGTTCTGTTAATTCATCTCACAGAGTTACAGCTTTCCTTCAAGAAGCCTTTCTCTAAGGCTGTTCTTGTGGAATTGGCAAAGTGATATTTGGAAGCCCATAGAGGGCTATGGTGAAAAGGAAATATCTTCCGTTAAAACTGGAAAGAAGCTTTCTGAGAAACTGCTTTGTGTTCTGTTAATTCATCTCACAGAGTTACATCTTTCCTTCAAGAAGCCTTTCGCTAAGGCTGTTCTTGTGGAATTGGCAAAGTGATATTTGGAAGCCCATAGAGGGCTATGGTGAAAAAGAAAATATCTTCCGTTAAAAACTGAAAGAAGCTTTCTGAGAAACTGCTTTGTGTTCTGTTAATTCATCTCACAGAGTTACAGCTTTTTCCCTCAGGAAGCCTTTCTCTAAGACTGTTCTTGTGGAATTGGCAAAGTGATATTTGGAAGCATAGAGGGCTAAGTGAAAGCGAAATATCTTCCGTTAAAAACTGGAAAGAAGCTTGAGAAACTGCTTTGTGTTCTGTTAATTCATCTCACAGAGTTACATCTTTCCTTCAAGAAGCCTTCGCTAAGGCTGTTCTTGTGGAATTGGCAAGTGATATTTGGAAGCCCATAGAGGGCTATGGTGAAAAGGAAATATCTTCCGTTAAAAACTGGAAAGAAGCTTTCTGAGAAACTGCTTTGTGTTCTGTTAATTCATCTCACAGAGTTACATCTTTCCTTCAAGAAGCCTTTCGCTAAGGCTGTTCTTGTGGAATTGGCAAAGTGATATTTGGAAGCCCATAGAGGGCTATGTGAAAAAGGAAATATCTTCCATTAAAAACTGGAAAGAAGCTTTCTGAGAAACTGCTTTGTGTTCTGTTAATTCATCTCACAGAGTTACATCTTTCCTTCAAGAAGCCTTCGCTAAGGCTGTTCTTGTGGAATTGGCAAAGTGATATTTGGAAGCCCATAGAGGGCAATGGTGAAAAGGAAATATCTTCTTTTAAAAACTGGAAAGAAGCTTTCTGAGAAACTGCTTTGTGTTCTGTTAATTCATCTCACAGAGTTACAGCTTTCCTTCAAAGCCTTTCGCTAAGGCTGTTCTTGTGGAATTGGCAAAGTGATATTTGGAAGCCCATAGAGGGCTATGGTGAAAAAGAAATATCTTCGTTAAAAACTGGAAAGAAGCTTTCTGAGAAACTGCTTTGTGTTCTGTTAATTCATCTCACAGAGTTACATCTTTCCTTCAAGAAGCCTTTCGCTAAGGCTGTTCTTGTGGAATTGGCAAAGTGATATTTGGAAGCCCATAGAGGCTATGGTGAAAAGGAAATATCTTCGTTAAAAACTGGAAAGAAGCTTTCTGAGAAACTGCTTTGTGTTCTGTTAATTCATCTCACAGAGTTACATCTTTCCTTCAAGAAGCCTTTCGCTAAGGCTGTTCTTGTGGAATTGGCAAAGTGATATTTGGAAGCCCATAGAGGCTATGGTGAAAAAGGAAATATCTTCTTTAAAAACTGGAAAGAAGCTTTCTGAGAAACTGCTTTGTGTTCTGTTAATTCATCTCACAGAGTTACATCTTTCCTCAAGAAGCCTTTCGCTAGACTGTTCTTGTGGAATTGGCAAAGTGATATTTGGAAGCCCATAGAGGGCTATGGTGAAAAGGAAATATCTTGGTTAAAACTGGAAAGAAGCTTTCTGAGAAACTGCTTTGTGTTCTGTTAATTCATCTCACAGAGTTACATCTTTCCCTTCAAGAAGCCTTCGCAAGGCTGTTCTTGTGGAATTGGCAAAGTGATATTTGGAAGCCCATAGAGCTATGGTGAAAAAGGAAATATCTTAGTTAAAAACTGGAAAGAAGCTTTCTGAGAAACTGCTTTGTGTTCTGTAAATTCATCTCACAGAGTTACATCTTTCCCTTCAAGAAGCCTTTCGCTAAGGCTGTTCTTGTGGAATTGGCAAAGTGATATTGGGAAGCCCCTAGAGGGCTATAGTGAAAAAGGAAATATCTTCCGTTAAAAACTGCAAAGAAGCTTTCTGAGAAACTGCTTTGTGTTCTGTTAATTCATCTCACAGAGTTACATCTTTCCTTCAAGAAGCCTTTCGCTAAGGCTGTTCTTGTGGAATTGGCAAAGTGATATTTGGAAGCCCATAGAGGGCTATGGTGAAAAGGAAATATCTTTTAAAACTGGAAAGAAGCTTTCTGAGAAACTGCTTTGTGTTCTGTTAATTCATCTCACAGAGTTACAGCTTTCCTTCAAGAAGCCTTTCGCTAAGGCTGTTCTTGTGGAATTGGCAAAGTGATATTTGGAAGCCCATAGAGGGCTATGGTGAAAAGGAAATATCTTCCGTTAAAAACTGGAAAGAAGCTTTCTGAGAAACTGCTTTGTGTTCTGTTAATTCATCTCACAGAGTTACAGCTTCACCTTCAAGAAGCCTTCGCTAAGGCTGTTCTTGTGGAATTGGCAAAGTGATATTTGGAAGCCCATAGAGGGCTATGGTGAAAAGGAAATATCTTCCGTTAAAAACTGGAAAGAAGCTTTCTGAGAAACTGCTTTGTGTTCTGTTAATTCATCTCACAGAGTTACATCTTTCCTTCAAGAAGCCTTCGCTAAGGCTGTTCTTGTGGAATTGGCAAAGTGATATTTGGAAGCCCATAGAGGGCTATGGTGAAAAAGGAAATATCTTCCGTTAAAAACTGGAAAGAAGCTTTCTGAGAAACTGCTTTGTGTTCTGTTAATTCATCTCACAGAGTTACATCTTTCCCTTCAGAAGCCTTTCGCTAAGGCTGTTCTTGTGGAATTGGCAAAGTGATATTTGGAAGCCCATAGAGGGCAATGGTGAAAAAGGAAATATCTTCCGTTAAAAACTGGAAAGAAGCTTTCTGAGAAACTGCTTTGTGTTCTGTTAATTCATCTCACAGAGTTACATCTTTCCCTTCAAGAAGCCTTCGCTAAGGCTGTTCTTGTGGAATTGGCAAAGTGATATTTGGAAGCCCATAGAGGGCTATGGTGAAAAGGAAATATCTTCCGTTAAAAACTGGAAAGAAGCTTTCTGAGAAACTGCTTTGTGTTCTGTTAATTCATCTCACAGAGTTACATCTTTCCCTTCAAGAAGCCTTTCGCTAAGGCTGTTCTTGTGGAATTGGCAAAGTGATATTTGGAAGCCCATAGAGGGCTATGGTGAAAAGGAAATATCTTCCGTTAAAAACTGGAAAGAAGCTTGAGAAACTGCTTTGTGTTCTGTTAATTCATCTCACAGAGTTACATCTTTCCTTCAAGAAGCCTTTCGCTAAGGCTGTTCTTGTGGAATTGGCAAAGTGATATTTGGAAGCCCATAGGGCAATGGTGAAAAAGGAAATATCTTCCGTTAAAAACTGGAAAGAAGCTTTCTGAGAAACTGCTTTGTGTTCTGTTAATTCATCTCACAGAGTTACAGCTTTTCCTTCAAGAAGCCTTTCGCTAAGGCTGTTCTTGTGGAATTGGCAAAGTGATATTTGGAAGCCCATAGAGGGCTATGGTGAAAAGGAAATATCTTCCGTTAAAAACTGGAAAGAAGCTTTCTGAGAAACTGCTTTGTGTTCTGTTAATTCATCTCACAGAGTTACATCTTTCCCTTCAAGAAGCCTTTCGCTAAGGCTGTTCTTGTGGAATTGGCAAAGTGATATTTGGAAGCCCATAGAGGGCTATGGTGAAAAAGGAAATATCTTCTTAAAAAACTGGAAAGAAGCTTTCTGAGAAACTGCTTTGTGTTCTGTTAATTCATCTCACAGAGTTACAGCTTTCCTTCAAGAAGCCTTTCTAAGACTGTTCTTGTGGAATTGGCAAAGTGATATTTGGAAGCCCATAGAGGGCTATGGTGAAAAGGAAATATCTCTTTTAAAAACTGGAAAGAAGCTTTCTGAGAAACTGCTTTGTGTTCTGTTAATTCATCTCACAGAGTTACATCTTTCCCTTCAAGAAGCCTTTCGCTAAGGCTGTTCTTGTGGAATTGGCAAAGTGATATTTGGAAGCCCATAGAGGGCTATGGTGAAAAGGAAATATCTTCCGTTAAAACTGGAAAGAAGCTTTCTGAGAAACTGCTTTGTGTTCTGTTAATTCATCTCACAGAGTTACATCTTTCCCTTCAAGAAGCCTGTCACTAAGTCTGTTCTTGTGGAATTGGCAAAGTGATATTTGGAAGCCCATAGAGGGCTATGGTGAAAAGGAAATATCTTCGTTAAAAACTGGAAAGAAGCTTTCTGAGAAACTGCTTTGTGTTCTGTTAATTCATCTCACAGAGTTACAGCTTTCCCTCAAGAAGCCTTTCGCTAAGGCTGTTCTTGTGGAATTGGCAAAGTGATATTTGGAAGCCCATAGAGGGCTATGGTGAAAAGGAAATATCTTCGGTTAAAACTGGAAAGAAGCTTTCTGAGAAACTGCTTTGTGTTCTGTTAATTCATCTCACAGAGTTACATCTTTCCTTCAAGAAGCCTTTTGCTAAGACTGTTCTTGTGGAATTGGCAAAGTGATATTTGGAAGCCCATAGAGGGCTATGGTGAAAAAGGAAATATCTTGTTAAAACTGGAAAGAAGCTTTCTGAGAAACTGCTTTGTGTTCTGTTAATTCATCTCACAGAGTTACAGCTTTCCTTCAAGAAGCCTTTCGCTAAGGCTGTTCTTGTGGAATTGGCAAAGTGATATTTGGAAGCCCATAGAGGGCTATGGTGAAAAGGAAATATCTTCCGTTAAAACTGGAAAGAAGCTTTCTGAGAAACTGCTTTGTGTTCTGTTAATTCATCTCACAGAGTTACAGCTTTCCCCTCAGAAGCCTTTCTAAGACTGTTCTTGTGGAATGGCAAAGTGATATTTGGAAGCCCATAGAGGGCTATGGTGAAAAGGAAATATCTTCGGTTAAAAACTGGAAAGAAGCTTTCTGAGAAACTGCTTTGTGTTCTGTTAATTCATCTCACAGAGTTACATCTTTCCTTCAAGAAGCCTTCGCTAAGGCTGTTCTTGTGGAATTGGCAAAGTGATATTTGGAAGCCCTTAGAGGGCAATGGTGAAAAGGAAATATCTTCCGTTAAAACTGGAAAGAAGCTTTCTGAGAAACTGCTTTGTGTTCTGTTAATTCATCTCACAGAGTTACAGCTTTCCCTTCAAGAAGCCTTTCGCTAAGACTGTTCTTGTGGAATTGGCAAAGTGATATTTGGAAGCCCATAGAGGGCTGTGGTGAAAAGGAAATATCTTCCGTTAAAACTGGAAAGAAGCTTTCTGAGAAACTGCTTTGTGTTCTGTTAATTCATCTCACAGAGTTACAGCTTTCCTCAAGAAGCCTTTCGCTAAGGCTGTTCCTGTGGAATTGGCAAAGTGATATTTGGAAGCCCATAGAGGGCTATGGTGAAAAAGGAAATATCTTCCGTTAAAAACTGGAAAGAAGCTTTCTGAGAAACTGCTTTGTGTTCTGTTAATTCATCTCACAGAGTTACATCTTTCCCTTCAAGAAGCCTTTCTCTAAGACTGTTCTTGTGGAATTGGCAAAGTGATATTTGGAAGCCCATAGAGGGCTATGGTGAAAAGGAAATATCTTCGTTAAAAACTGGAAAGAAGCTTTCTGAGAAACTGCTTTGTGTTCTGTTAATTCATCTCACAGAGTTACATCTTTCCTTCAAGAAGCCTTTCGCTAAGGCTGTTCTTGTGGAATTGGCAAAGTGATATTTGGAAGCCCATAGAGGGCTATGGTGAAAAGGAAATATCTTCCGTTAAAAACTGAAAGAAGCTTTCTGAGAAACTGCTTTGTGTTCTGTTAATTCATCTCACAGAGTTACATCTTTCCCTTCAAGAAGCCTTTCTCTAAGACTGTTCTTGTGGAATTGGCAAAGTGATATTTGGAAGCCCATAGAGGGCTGGTGAAAGCGGAAATATCTTCTTAAAAACTGGAAAGAAGCTTTCTGAGAAACTGCTTTGTGTTCTGTTAATTCATCTCACAGAGTTACATCTTTCCCTCAAGAAGCCTTCGCTAAGTCTGTTCTTGTGGAATTGGCAAAGTGATATTTGGAAGCCCATAGAGGGCTATGGTGAAAAGGAAATATCTTCCGTTAAAACTGGAAAGAAGCTTTCTGAGAAACTGCTTTGTGTTCTGTTAATTCATCTCACAGAGTTACATCTTTCCTTCAAGAAGCCTTTCGCTAAGGCTGTTCTTGTGGAATTGGCAAAGTGATATTTGGAAGCCCATAGAGGGCTATGGTGAAAAGGAAATATCTCCATTAAAAACTGGAAAGAAGCTTTCTGAGAAACTGCTTTGTGTTCTGTTAATTCATCTCACAGAGTTACATCTTTCCCTTCAAGAAGCCTTTCGCTAAGTCTGTTCTTGTGGAATTGGCAAAGTGATATTTGGAAGCCCATAGAGGCTATGGTGAAAAAGGAAATATCTTCTTTAAAAACTGGAAAGAAGCTTTCTGAGAAACTGCTTTGTGTTCTGTTAATTCATCTCACAGAGTTACAGCTTTCCTCAAGAAGCCTTTCGCTAAGGCTGTTCTTGTGGAATTGGCAAAGTGATATTTGGATAGAGGGCTATGGTGAAAAAGGAAATATCTTCCGTTAAAACTGGAAAGAAGCTTTCTGAGAAACTGCTTTGTGTTCTGTTAATTCATCTCACAGAGTTACATCTTTCCTTCAAGAAGCCTTTCGCTAAGGCTGTTCTTGTGGAATTGGCAAAGTGATATTTGGAAGCCCATAGAGGGCTATGGTGAAAAGGAAATATCTTCGGTTAAAAACTGGAAAGAAGCTTTCTGAGAAACTGCTTTGTGTTCTGTTAATTCATCTCACAGAGTTACAGCTTTCCTTCAAGAAGCCTTTCGCTAAGGATTTTCTTGTGGAATTGGCAAACTGATATTTGGAAGCCCATAAAGAGCTATGGTGAAAAAGGAAATATCTTCCATTAAAATGTGGAAAAAAGCTTTCTGTGAAAATGCCTTGTGCTCTGTTACTTCATCTCACAGAGTTACATCTTTCCTTCAAGAAGCCTTTCTAAGTAGCTGTTCTTGTGGAATTGGCAAAGTGATATTTGGAAGCCCATAGAGGGCTGTGGTGAAAATGCAAATATCTTCCGTTCAAAACTGGAAAGAAGATTTCTGAGAAACTGGTTGTGTTCTGTTAATTCATCTCACAGAGTTACGTCTTTCCCATCAAGGAGCCTTTCGCTAAGGCTGTTCTTGTGGAATTGGCAAAGTGACATTTGGAAGCCGTTAGAGGGCTATGGTGAAAAAGGAAATATCTTCAGTTAAAAACTGGAAAGAAGCTTTCTGAGAAACTGCTTTGTGTTCTGTTAATTCATCTCACAGAGATTCATCTTTCGCTTCAAGAAGCCTTTCGCTAAGGCTGTTCTTGTGGAATTGGCAAAGTGATATTTGGAAGCCCATAGAGGCTATGGTGAAAAGGAAATATCTTCCGTTAAAACTGGAAAGAAGCTTTCTGAGAAACTGCTTTGTGTTCTGTTAATTCATCTCACAGAGTTACAGCTTTCCCTCAAGAAGCCTTTCTAAGACTGTTCTTGTGGAATTGGCAAAAGTGATATTTGGAAGCCCATAGAGGGCTATGGTGAAAAGGAAATATCTTGGGTTAAAACTGGAAAGAAGCTTTCTGAGAAACTGCTTTGTGTTCTGTTAATTCATCTCACAGAGTTACAGCTTTTTCCTTCAAGAAGCCTTTCCTAAGGCTGTTCTTGTGGAATTGGCAAAGTGATATTTGGAAGCCCATAGAGGGCTATGGTGAAAAGGAAATATCTTCCTTAAAAACTGAGAAAGAAGCTTTCTGAGAAACTGCTTTGTGTTCTGTTAATTCATCTCACACAGTTACATCTTTCCCTTCAAGAAGCCTTATTTGAAGGCTGTTCTTGTGGCATTGGCAAAGTGATATTTGGAAGCCCATAGAGGTCTATGGTGAAAAAGGAAATATCTTCCGTTAAAAACTGGAAAGAAGCTTTCTGAGAAACTGCTTTGTGTTCTGTTATTTAATCTCACAAAGTTACACCTTTCCTCTCAAGAATCCTTTCGCTAAGACTCTTCTTGTGGAATTGGCAAAGTGATATTTGGAAGCCCATAGAGGGCTATGGTGAAAAAGGAAATATCTTCCGTTAAAACTGGAAAGAAGCTTTCTGAGAAACTGCTTTGTGTTCTGTTAATTCATCTCACAGAGTTACATCTTTCCTTCAGAAGCCTTTCGCTAAGGCTGTTCTTGTGGAATTGGCAAAGTGATATTTGGAAGCCCATAGAGGCAATGGTGAAAAGGAAATATCTTCGTTAAAAACTGGAAAGAAGCTTTCTGAGAAACTGCTTTGTGTTCGGTTAATTCATCTCACAGAGTTACATCTTTCCCTTCAAGAAGCCTTTCGCTAAGGCTGTTCTTGTGGAATTGGCAAAGTGATATTTGGAATCCCAAAGAGGGCTATGGTGAAAAGAAATATCTTCCGTTAAAACTGGAAAGAAGCTTTCTGAGAAACTGCTTTGTGTTCTGTTAATTCATCTCACAGAGTTACATCTTTCCCTTCAAGAAGCCTTTCGCTAAGGCTGTTCTTGTGGAATTGGCAAAGTGATATTTGGAAGCCCATAGAGGGCTAGGGTGAAAAAGGAAATATCATCCATTAAAACTGGAGAGAAGCTTTCTGAGAAACTGCTTTGTGTTCTGTTAATTCATCTCACAGAGTTACATCTTTCCTTCAAGAAGCCTTTCGCTAAGGCTGTTCTTGTGGAATTGGCAAAGTGATATTTGGAAGCCCATAGAGGGCAATGGTGAAAAAGGAAATATCTTCCTTAAAAACTGGAAAGAAGCTTTCTGAGAAACTGCTTTGTGTTCTGTTAATTCATCTCACGAGTTACAGCTTTCCTTCAAGAAGCCTTTCGCTAAGGCTGTTCTTGTGGAATTGGCAAAGTGATATTTGGAAGCCCATAGAGGGCTATGGTGAAAAGGAAATATCTTCGTTAAAAACTGGAAAGAAGCTTGAGAAACTGCTTTGTGTTCTGTTAATTCATCTCACAGAGTTACATCTTTCCCTTCAAGAAGCCTTTCGCTAAGGCTGTTCTTGTGGAATTGGCAAAGTGATATTTGGAAGCCCATAGAGGGCTATGGTGAAAAGGAAATATCTTCGTTAAAAACTGGAAAGAAGCTTTCTGAGAAACTGCTTTGTGTTCTGTTAATTCATCTCACAGAGTTACAGCTTTCACCTCAAGAAGCCTTTCGCTAAGACTGTTCTTGTGGAATTGGCAAAGTGATATTTGGAAGCCCATAGAGGGCTATGGTGAAAAAGGAAATATCTTCCTTTAAAACTGGAAAGAAGCTTTCTGAGAAACTGCTTTGTGTTCTGTTAATTCATCTCACAGAGTTACATCTTCCCTTCAAGAAGCCTTTCGCAATAGCTGTTCTTGTGGAATTGGCAAAGTGATATTTGGAAGCCCATAGAGGGCTATGGTGAAAAAGAAATATCTTCCGTTAAAAACTGGAAAGAAGCTTTCTGAGAAACTGCTTTGTGTTCTGTTAATTCATCTCACAGAGTTACATCTTTCCTTCAATAAGCCTTTCGCTAAGCTGTTCTTGTGGAATTGGCAAAGTGATATTTGAAGCCCATAGAGGGCTATGGTGAAAAAGGAAATATCTTGTTAAACTGGAAAGAAGCTAGAAACTGCTTTGTGTTCTGTTAATTCATCTCACAGAGTTACAGCTTTCCCTTCAAGAAGCCTTTCGCTAAGGCTGTTCTTGTGGAATTGGCAAAGTGATATTTGGAAGCCCATAGAGGGCTACGGTGAAAAAGGAAATATCTTCCGTTAAAAACTGGAAAGAAGCTTTCTGAGAAACTGCTTTGTGTTCTGTTAATTCATCTCACAGAGTTACAGCTTTCACTATAAGAAGTCTTTCCCTAAGACTGTTCTTGTGGAATTGGCAAAGTGATATTTGGAAGCCCATAGAGGGCTATGGTGAAAAAGGAAATATCTTCCGTTAAAAACTGGAAAGAAGCTTTCTGAGAAACTGCTTTGTGTTCTGTTAATTCATCTCACAGAGTTACATCTTTCCTTCAAGAAGCCTTTCGCTAAGGCTGTTCTTGTGGAATTGGCAAAGTGATATTTGGAAGCCCATAGAGGGCTATGGTGAAAAAGGAAATATCTTCCGTTAAAAACTGGAAAGAAGTTTTCTGAGAAACTGCTTTGTGTTCTGTTAATTCATCTCACAGAGTTACATCTTTCCTTCAAGAAGCCTTACTCTAAGACTGTTCTTGTGGAATTGGCAAAGTGATATTTGGAAGCCCATAGAGGGCTATGGTGAAAAAGGAAATATCTTCCGTTAAAAACTGGAAAGAAGCTTTCTGAGAAACTGCTTTGTGTTCTGTTAATTCATCTCACAGAGTTACATCTTTCCCTTCAAGAAGCCTTTCGCTAAGGCTGTTCTTGTGGAATTGGCAAAGTGATATTTGGAAGCCCATAGAAGGCTATGGTGGAAAAGGAATTATCTTCGTTAAAAACTGGAAAGAAGCTTTCTGAGAAACTGCTTTGTGTTCTGTTAATGCATCTCACAGAGTTACAGGTTTCAGCTCAAGAAGCCTTTCGCTAAGGCTGTTCTTGTGGAATTGGCAATGTGATATTTGGAAGCCCATAGAGGGCTATGGTGAAAAAGGAAATACCTTGCGTTAAAAACTGGAAAGAAGCTTTCTGAGAAACTGCTTTGTGTTCTGTTAATTCATCTCACAGAGTTACAGCTTTCACTTCAAGAAGCCTTTCGCTAAGGCTGATCTTGTGGAATTGGCAAAGTGATATTTGGAAGCCCATAGAGGGCTATGGTAAATAAGGAAATATCTTCCGTTAAAAACTGGAAAGAAGCTTTCTTAGAAACTGCTTTGTGTTTTGTTAATTCATCTCACAGAGTTACAGCTTTCCCCTCAAGAAGCCTTTCTCTAAGACTGTTCTTGTGGAATTGGCAAAGTGATATTTGGAAGCCCATAGAGGCTACGTGGTGAAAAGGAAATATCTTCCGGTTAAAAACTGGAAAGAAGCTTGAGAAACTGCTTTGTGTTCTGTTAATTCATCTCACAGAGTTACATCTTTCCTTCAAGAAGCCTTTCGCTAAGGCTGTTCTTGTGGAATTGGCAAAGTGATATTTGGAAGCCCATAGAGGGCAATGGTGAAAAGGAAATATCTTCCGTTAAATACTGGAAAGAAGCTTTCTGAGAAACTGCTTTGTGTTCTGTTAATTCATCTCACAGAGTTACATCTTTCCCTTCAAGAAGCCTTTCGCTAAGGCTGTTCTTGTGGAATTGCAAAGTGATATTTGAAGCCCATAGAGGGCTATGGTGAAAAAGGAAATATCTTCTGTTAAAAAACTGGAAAGAAGCTTGAGAAACTGCTTTGTGTTCTGTTAATTCATCTCACAGAGTTACATCTTTCCTTCAAGAAGCCTTCGCTAAGGCTGTTCTTGTGGAATTGGCAAAGTGATATTTGGAAGCCCAAAGAGGGCTATGGTGAAAAGGAAATATCTTCCGTTAAAAACTGGAAAGAAGCTTTCTGAGAAACTGCTTTGTGTTCTGTTAATTCATCTCACAGAGTTACATCTTTCCTTCAAGAAGCCTTTCGCTAAGGCTGTTCTTGTGGAATTGGCAAGTGATATTTGGAAGCCCATAGAGGGCTATGGTGAAAAGGAAATATCTTCCGTTAAAAACTGGAAAGAAGCTTTCTGAGAAACTGCTTTGTGTTCTGTTAATTCATCTCAAGAGTTACATCTTTCCTTCAAGAAGCCTTCGCTAAGACTGTTCTTGTGGAATTGGCAAAGTGATATTTGGAAGCCCATAGAGGGGCAATGGTGAAAAAGGAAATATCTTCGTTAAAAACTGGAAAGAAGCTTTCGAGAAACTGCTTTGTGTTCTGTTAATTCATCTCACAGAGTTACATCTTTCCCTTCAAGAAGCCTTTCTAAGGCTGTTCTTGTGGAATTGGCAAAGTGATATTTGGAAGCCCATAGAGGGCTATGGTGAAAAAGGAAATATCTTCCGTTAAAAACTGGAAAGAAGCTTTCTGAGAAACTGCTTTGTGTTCTGTTAATTCATCTCACAGAGTTACATCTTTCCTTCAAGAAGCCTTTCGCTAAGGCTGTTCTTGTGGAATTGGCAAAGTGATATTTGGAAGCCCATAGAGGGCTATGGTGAAAAGGAAATATCTTCGGTTAAAAACTGGAAAGAAGCTTTCTGAGAAACTGCTTTGTGTTCTGTTAATTCATCTCACAGAGTAAAGCTTTCTCGCTAAGACTGTTCTTGTGGAATTGGCAAAGTGATATTTGGAAGCCCATAGAGGGCTATGGTGAGAAAGGAAATATCTTCCTTTAAAACTGGAAAGAAGCTTTCTGAGAAACTGCTTTGTGTTCTGTTAATTCATCTCACAGAGTTACATCATTCCCTTCAAGAAGCCTTTCGCTAAGGCTGTTCTTGTGAATTGGCAAAGTGATATTTGGAAGCCCATAGAGGGCTATGGTGAAAAAGGAAATATCTTCGTTAAAAACTGGAAAGAAGATTTTGAGAAACTGCTTTGTGTTCTGTTAATTCATCTCACAGAGTTACATCTTTCCTTCAAGAAGCCTTTCGCTAAGGCTGTTCTTGTGGAATTGGCAAAGTGATATTTGGAAGCCCATAGAGGGCTATGGTGAAAAAGGAAATATCTTCCGTTAAAACTGGAAAGAAGCTTGAGAAACTGCTTTGTGTTCTGTTAATTCATCTCACAGAGTTACATCTTTCCTTCAAGAAGCCTTTCGCTAAGGCTGTTCTTGTGGAATTGGCAAAGTGATATTTGGAAGCCCATAGAGGGCTATGGTGAAAAGGAAATATCTTCCGTTAAAACTGGAAAGAAGCTTTCTGAGAAACTGCTTTGTGTTCTGTTAATTCATCTCACAGAGTTTTTCCCTTCAGAAGCCTTTCTCTAAGGCTGTTCTTGTGGAATTGGCAAAGTGATATTTGGAAGCCCATAGAGGGCTATGGTGAAAAGGAAATATCTTGGGTTAAAAACTGGAAAGAAGCTTTCTGAGAAACTGCTTTGTGTTCTGTTAATTCATCTCACAGAGTTACATCTTTCCTTCAAGAAGCCTTTCGCTAAGGCTGTTCTTGTGGAATTGGCAAAGTGATATTTGGAAGCCCATAGAGGGCTATGGTGAAAAAGGAAATATCTTCCGTTAAAAACTGGAAAGAAGCTTGAGAAACTGCTTTGTGTTCTGTTAATTCATCTCACAGAGTTACAGCTTCCCCTTTAAGAAGCCTTTCGCTGAGGCTGTTCTTGTGGAATTGGCAAAGTGATATTTGGAAGCCCATAGAGGGCTATGGTGAAAAAGGAAATATCTTCGGTTAAAACTGGAAAGAAGCTTTCTGAGAAACTGCTTTGTGTTCTGTTAATTCATCTCACAGAGTTACATCTTTCCCTTCAAGAAGCCTTTCGCTAAGGCTGTTCTTGTGGAATTGGCAAAGTGATATTTGGAAGCCCATAGAGGGCTATGGTGAAAAAGGAAATATCTTCCGTTAAAACTGGAAAGAAGCTTTCTGAGAAACTGCTTTGTGTTCTGTTAATTCATCTCACAGAGTTACAGCTTTCCCTTCAAGAAGCCTTTCGCTAAGGCTGTTCTTGTGGAATTGGCAAAGTGATATTTGGAAGCCCATAGAGGGCTATGGTGAAAAGGAAATATCTTCCGTTAAAACTGGAAAGAAGCTTTCTGAGAAACTGCTTTGTGTTCTGTTAATTCATCTCACAGAGTTACATCTTTCCCTTCAAGAAGCCTTTCGCTAAGGCTGTTCTTGTGGAATTGGCAAAGTGATATTTGGAAGCCCATAGAGGGCTATGGTGAAAAGGAAATATCTTCCGTTAAAAACTGGAAAGAAGCTTTCTGAGAAACTGCTTTGTGTTCTGTTAATTCATCTCACAGAGTTACATCTTTCCTTCAAGAAGCCTTTCTCTAAGGCTGTTCTTGTGGAATTGGCAAAGTGATATTTGGAAGCCCATAGAGGGCTATGGTGAAAAAGGAAATATCTTCGTTAAAAACTGGAAAGAAGCTTGAGAAACTGCTTTGTGTTCTGTTAATTCATCTCACAGAGTTACATCTTTCCCTTCAAGAAGCCTTTCGCTAAGGCTGTTCTTGTGGAATTGGCAAAGTGATATTTGGAAGCCCATAGAGGGCTGGGTGAAAAAGGAAATATCTTCGTTAAAAACTGGAAAGAAGCTTTCTGAGAAACTGCTTTGTGTTCTGTTAATTCATCTCACAGAGTTACATCTTTCCTTCAAGAAGCCTTCGCTAAGGCTGTTCTTGTGAATTGGCAAAGTGATATTTGGAAGCCCATAGAGGCTATGGTGAAAAGGAAATATCTTCCGTTAAAACTGGAAAGAAGCTTTCTGAGAAACTGCTTTGTGTTCTGTTAATTCATCTCACAGAGTTACATCTTTCCCTTCAAGAAGCCTTTCTCAAGGCTGTTCTGTGGAATTGGCAAAGTGATATTTGGAAGCCCATAGAGGGCTATGGTGAAAAGGAAATATCTTCCTTAAAAACTGGAAAGAAGCTTTCTGAGAAACTGCTTTGTGTTCTGTTAATTCATCTCACAGAGTTACATCTTTCCCTCAAGAAGCCTTTCGCTAAGGCTGTTCTTGTGGAATTGGCAAAGTGATATTTGGAAGCCCATAGAGGGCTATGGTGAAAAGGAAATATCTTCCTTAAAAACTGGAAAGAAGCTTTCTGAGAAACTGCTTTGTGTTCTGTTAATTCATCTCACAGAGTTACATCTTTCCTTCAAGAAGCCTTTCAAAGGCTGTTCTTGTGGAATTGGCAAAGTGATATTTGGAAGCCCATAGAGGGCTATGGTGAAAAGGAAATATCTTCCTTTTAAAACTGGAAAGAAGCTTTCTGAGAAACTGCTTTGTGTTCTGTTAATTCATCTCACAGAGTTACATCTTTCCTTCAAGAAGCCTTTCGCTAAGGCTGTTCTTGTGGAATTGGCAAAGTGATATTTGGAAGCCCATAGAGGGCTATGGTGAAAAGGAAATATCTTCGTTAAAAAACTGGAAAGAAGCTTGAGAAACTGCTTTGTGTTCTGTTAATTCATCTCAGAGTTACATCTTTCCTTCAAGAAGCCTTTCCTAAGACTGTTCTTGTGTGGAATTGCAAAGTGATATTTGGAAGCCCATAGAGGGCTATGGTGAAAAAGGAAATATCTTCCGTTAAAACTGGAAAGAAGCTTGAGAAACTGCTTTGTGTTCTGTTAATTCATCTCACAGAGTTACATCTTTCCCTTCAGAAGCCTTTCTAAGGCTGTTCTTGTGGAATTGGCAAAGTGATATTTGGAAGCCCATAGAGGGCTATGGTGAAAAGGAAATATCTTCCGTTAAAAACTGGAAAGAAGCTTTCTGAGAAACTGCTTTGTGTTCTGTTAATTCATCTCACAGAGTTACATCTTTCCCTTCAAGAAGCCTTTCGCTAAGGCTGTTCTTGTGGAATTGGCAAAGTGATATTTGGAAGCCCATAGAGGGCTATGGTGAAAAAGGAAATATCTCGTTAAAAACTGGAAAGAAGCTTGAGAAACTGCTTTGTGTTCTGTTAATTCATCTCACAGAGTTACATCTTTCCTTCAAGAAGCCTTTCGCTAAGGCTGTTCTTGTGAATTGGCAAAGGATATTTGGAAGCCCATAGAGGGCTATGGTGAAAAGGAAATATCTTCCGTTAAAACTGGAAAGAAGCTTTCTGAGAAACTGCTTTGTGTTCTGTTAATTCATCTCACAGAGTTACATCTTTCCTTCAAGAAGCCTTTCGCTAAGGCTGTTCTTGTGGAATTGGCAAAGTGATATTTGGAAGCCCATAGAGGGCAATGGTGAAAAAGGAAATATCTTCCGTTAAAACTGGAAAGAAGCTTGAGAAACTGCTTTGTGTTCTGTTAATTCATCTCACAGAGTTACATCTTTCCTTCAAGAAGCCTTTCGCTAAGGCTGTTCTTGTGGAATTGGCAAAGTGATATTTGGAAGCCCATAGAGGCTATGGTGAAAAGGAAATATCTTCCGTTAAAACTGGAAAGAAGCTTTCTGAGAAACTGCTTTGTGTTCTGTTAATTCATCTCACAGAGTTACATCTTTCCCTTCAAGAAGCCTTTCCCTAAGGCTGTTCTTGTGGAATTGGCAAAGTGATATTTGGAAGCCCATAGAGGGCTGGTGAAAAAGGAAATATCTTCGGTTAAAAACTGGAAAGAAGCTTTCTGAGAAACTGCTTTGTGTTCTGTTAATTCATCTCACAGAGTTACAGCTTTCCTTCAAGAAGCCTTTCTCTAAGACTGTTCTTGTGGAATTGGCAAAGTGATATTTGGAAGCCCATAGAGGCTATGGTGAAAAAGGAAATATCTTCCGTTAAAACTGGAAAGAAGCTTTCTGAGAAACTGCTTTGTGTTCTGTTAATTCATCTCACAGAGTTACATCTTTCCCTTCAAGAAGCCTTTCGCTAAGGCTGTTCTTGTGGAATTGGCAAAGTGATATTTGAAGCCCATAGAGGGCAATGGTGAAAAGGAAATATCTTCCGTTAAAACTGGAAAGAAGCTTTCTGAGAAACTGCTTTGTGTTCTGTTAATTCATCTCACAGAGTTACATCTTCCTTCAAGAAGCCTTTCGCTAAGGCTGTTCTTGTGAATTGGCAAAGTGATATTTGGAAGCCCATAGAGGGCTGGTGAAAAGGAAATATCTTCGGTTAAAACTGGAAAGAAGCTTTCTGAGAAACTGCTTTGTGTTCTGTTAATTCATCTCACAGAGTTACATCTTTCCTTCAAGAAGCCTTTCGCTAAGGCTGTTCTTGTGGAATTGGCAAAGTGATATTTGGAAGCCCATAGAGGCTATGGTGAAAAAGGAAATATCTTCGTTAAAAACTGGAAAGAAGCTTTCTGAGAAACTGCTTTGTGTTCTGTTAATTCATCTCACAGAGTTACAGCTTTCCCTCAAGAAGCCTTCGCTAAGACTGTTCTTGTGAATTTGCAAAGTGATATTTGGAAGCCCATAGAGGGCTATGGTGAAAAGGAAATATCTTCCTTTAAAAACTGGAAAGAAGCTTTCTGAGAAACTGCTTTGTGTTCTGTTAATTCATCTCACAGAGTTACATCTTTCCCTTCAAGAAGCCTTTCGCTAAGCTGTTCTTGTGGAATTGGCAAAGTGATATTTGGAAGCCCATAGAGGGCTATGGTGAAAAGGAAATATCTTCCGGTTAAAACTGGAAAGAAGCTTTCTGAGAAACTGCTTTGTGTTCTGTTAATTCATCTCACAGAGTTACATCTTTCCCTTCAAGAAGCCTTTCGCAAGGCTGTTCTGTGGAATTGGCAAAGTGATATTTGGAAGCCCATAGAGGCTATGGTGAAAAGGAAATATCTTCGTTAAAAACTGGAAAGAAGCTTTCTGAGAAACTGCTTTGTGTTCTGTTAATTCATCTCACAGAGTTACATCTTTCCCTTCAAGAAGCCTTTCGCTAAGGCTGTTCTTGTGGAATTGGCAAAGTGATATTTGGAAGCCCATAGAGGCTATGGTGAAAAGGAAATATCTTCCGTTAAAACTGGAAAGAAGCTTTCTGAGAAACTGCTTTGTGTTCTGTTAATTCATCTCACAGAGTTACATCTTTCCTTCAAGAAGCCTTTCGCTAAGGCTGTTCTTGTGGAATTGGCAAAGTGATATTTGGAAGCCCATAGAGGGCTATGGTGAAAAGGAAATATCTTCCTTTAAAAACTGGAAAGAAGCTTTCTGAGAAACTGCTTTGTGTTCTGTTAATTCATCTCACAGAGTTACATCTTTCCTTCAAGAAGCCTTTCGCTAAGGCTGTTCTTGTGGAATTGGCAAAGTGATATTTGGAAGCCTATAGAGGCTATGGTGAAAAGGAAATATCTTCCGTTAAAAACTGGAAAGAAGCTTGAGAAACTGCTTTGTGTTCTGTTAATTCATCTCACAGAGTTACAGCTTTCCTTCAAGAAGCCTTTCTAAGACTGTTCTTGTGGAATTGGCAAAGTGATATTTGGAAGCCCATAGAGGGCTATGGTGAAAAGGAAATATCTTCCGTTAAAAACTGGAAAGAAGCTTTCTGAGAAACTGCTTTGTGTTCTGTTAATTCATCTCACAGAGTTACATCTTTCCTTCAAGAAGCCTTTCGCTAAGCTGTTCTTGTGGAATTGGCAAAGTGATATTTGGAAGCCCATAGAGGGCTATGGTGAAAAAGGAAATATCTTCCGTTAAAAACTGGAAAGAAGCTTTCTGAGAAACTGCTTTGTGTTCTGTTAATTCATCTCACAGAGTTACATCTTTCCCTTCAAGAAGCCTTTCGCTAAGGCTGTTCTTGTGGAATTGGCAAAGTGATATTTGGAAGCCCATAGGGCTATGGTGAAAAAGGAAATATCTTCCGTTAAAAACTGGAAAGAAGCTTGAGAAACTGCTTTGTGTTCTGTTAATTCATCTCACAGAGTTACATCTTTCCTTCAAGAAGCCTTTCGCTAAGGCTGTTCTTGTGGAATTGGCAAAGTGATATTTGGAAGCCCATAGGGCAATGGTGAAAAGGAAATATCTTCCGTTAAAAACTGGAAAGAAGCTTTCTGAGAAACTGCTTTGTGTTCTGTTAATTCATCTCACAGAGTTACATCTTTCCTTCAAGAAGCCTTTCGCTAAGGCTGTTCTTGTGGAATTGGCAAAGTGATATTTGGAAGCCCATAGAGGGCTATGGTGAAAAAGGAAATATCTTCCGTTAAAAACTGGAAAGAAGCTTGAGAAACTGCTTTGTGTTCTGTTAATTCATCTCACAGAGTTACATCTTTCCTTCAGAAGCCTTTCGCTAAGACTGTTCTTGTGGAATTGGCAAAGTGATATTTGGAAGCCCATAGAGGGCTATGGTGAAAAAGGAAATATCTTCGTTAAAAACTGGAAAGAAGCTTTCTGAGAAACTGCTTTGTGTTCTGTTAATTCATCTCACAGAGTTACATCTTTCCTTCAAGAAGCCTTTCGCTAAGGCTGTTCTTGTGGAATTGGCAAAGTGATATTTGGAAGCCCATAGAGGGCAATGGTGAAAAGGAAATATCTTCCGTTAAAAACTGGAAAGAAGCTTTCTGAGAAACTGCTTTGTGTTCTGTTAATTCATCTCACAGAGTTACAGCTTTCCTTCAAGAAGCCTTCGCTAAGGCTGTTCTTGTGGAATTGGAAAAGTGATATTTGGAAGCCCATAGAGGCTATGGTGAAAAAGGAAATATCTTCCATTAAAACTGGAAAGAAGCTTTCTGAGAAACTGCTTTGTGTTCTGTTAATTCATCTCACAGAGTTACATCTTTCCCTTCAAGAAGCCTTTCTAAGGCTGTTCTTGTGAATTGCAAAGTGATATTTGGAAGCCCATAGAGGGCTATGGTGAAAAAGGAAATATCTTCCTTTAAAAACTGGAAAGAAGCTTTCTGAGAAACTGCTTTGTGTTCTGTTAATTCATCTCACAGAGTTACATCTTTCCTTCAAGAAGCCTTCGCTAAGGCTGTTCTTGTGAATTGGCAAAGTGATATTTGGAAGCCCATAGAGGGCTATGGTGAAAAGAAATATCTTCCGTTAAAACTGGAAAGAAGCTTTCTGAGAAACTGCTTTGTGTTCTGTTAATTCATCTCACAGAGTTACATCTTTCCTTCAAGAAGCCTTTCTAAGGCTGTTCTTGTGGAATTGGCAAAGTGATATTTGGAAGCCCATAGAGGGCTATAGGTGAAAAAGGAAATATCTTCCGTTAAAACTGGAAAGAAGCTTTCTGAGAAACTGCTTTGTGTTCTGTTAATTCATCTCACAGAGTTACATCTTTCCTTCAAGAAGCCTTTCGCTAAGGCTGTTCTTGTGGAATTGGCAAAGTGATATTTGGAAGCCCATAGAGGGCTATGGTGAAAAGGAAATATCTTCCTTAAAAAACTGGAAAGAAGCTTTCTGAGAAACTGCTTTGTGTTCTGTTAATTCATCTCACAGAGTTACATCTTTCCTTCAAGAAGCCTTTCGCTAAGGCTGTTCTTGTGGAATTGGCAAAGTGATATTTGGAAGCCCATAGAGGGCTGGTGAAAAGGAAATATCTTCCTTAAAACTGGAAAGAAGCTTTCGAGAAACTGCTTTGTGTTCTGTTAATTCATCTCACAGAGTTACATCTTTCCTTCAAGAAGCCTTTCGCTAAGGCTGTTCTTGTGGAATTGGCAAAGGATATTTGGAAGCCCATAGAGGGCTATGGTGAAAAAGGAAATATCTTCCGTTAAAACTGGAAAGAAGCTTTCTGAGAAACTTTGTGTTCTGTTAATTCATCTCACAGAGTTACATCTTTCCCTTCAAGAAGCCTTTCGCTAAGTCTGTTCTTGTGAATTGCAAAGTGATATTTGGAAGCCCATAGAGGCAATGGTGAAAAAGGAAATATCTTCCGTTAAAACTGGAAAGAAGCTTTCTGAGAAACTGCTTTGTGTTCTGTTAATTCATCTCACAGAGTTACATTTTCCTTCAAGAAGCCTTCGCTAAGGCTGTTCTTGTGGAATTGGCAAAGTGATATTTGGAAGCCCTAGAGGGCTATGGTGAAAAAGGAAATATCTTCGTTAAAAACTGGAAAGAAGCTTTCTGAGAAACTGCTTTGTGTTCTGTTAATTCATCTCACAGAGTTACATCTTTCCTTCAAGAAGCCTTTCGCTAAGGCTGTTCTTGTGGAATTGGCAAAGTGATATTTGGAAGCCCATAGAGGGCTATGGTGAAAAGGAAATATCTTCCGTTAAAACTGGAAAGAAGCTTTCTGAGAAACTGCTTTGTGTTCTGTTAATTCATCTCACAGAGTTACATCTTTCCTTCAAGAAGCCTTTCGCTAAGGCTGTTCATGTGGAATTGGCAAAGTGATATTTGGAAGCCTAGGGGCTATGGTGAAAAGGAAATATCTTCCGTTAAAAACTGGAAAGAAGCTTTCTGAGAAACTGCTTTGTGTTCTGTTAATTCATCTCACAGAGTTACATCTTTCCCTTCAAAAAGCCTTTCACTAAGGCTGTTCTTATTTAATTGGCAAAGTGATATTTGGAAGCCCATAGAGGGCTGGTGAAAAAGGAAATATCTTCCGTTAAATACTGGAAAGAAGCTTTCTGAGAAACTGCTTTGTGTTCTGTTAATTCATCTCACAGAGTTACATCTTTCCCTTCAAGAAGCCTTTCGCTAAGGCTGTTCTTGTGGAATTGGCAAAGTGATATTTGGAAGCCCATAGAGGGCTATGGTGAAAAGGAAATATCTTCCGTTAAAACTGGAAAGAAGCTTTCTGAGAAACTGCTTTGTGTTCTGTTAATTCATCTCACAGAGTTACATCTTTCTTTTCAAGAAGCTTTCGCTAAGACTGTTCTTGTGGAATTGGCAAAGTGATATTTGGAAGCCCATAGAGGGCTATGGTGAAAAAGGAAATATCTTCCTTAAAACTGGAAAGAAGCTTGAGAAACTGCTTTGTGTTCTGTTAATTCATCTCTCAGAGTTACATCTTTCCCTCAAGAAGCCTTTCGCTAAGTCTGTTCTTGTGGAATGGGTAAAGTGATATTTGGAAGCCCATAGAGGCCAATGGTGAAAAAGGAAATATCTTCCGTTAAAACTTGAAAGAAGCTTTCTGAGAAACTGCTTTGTGTTCTGTTAATTCATCTCACAGAGTTACATCTTTCCTTCAAGAAGCCTTTCGCTAAGGCTGTTCTTGTGGAATTGGCAAAGTGATATTTGGAAGCCCATAGAGGGCTATGGTGAAAAGGAAATATGTTCCTGTAAAAACTGGAAAGAAGCTTTCTGAGAAACTGCTTTGTGTTCTGTTAATTCATCTCACAGAGTTACATCTTTCCTTCAAGAAGCCTTTCGCTAAGGCTGTTCTTGTGGAATTTGCAAAGTGATATTTGGAAGCCCATAGGGGCTATGGTGAAAAGAAATATCTTCCGTTAAAACTGGAAAGAAGCTTTCTGAGAAACTGCTTTGTGTTCTGTTAATTCATCTCACAGAGTTACATCTTTCCCTTCAATAAGCCTTTCGCTAAGGCTGTTCTTGTGGAATTGGCAAAGTGATATTTGGAAGCCCATAGAGGGCTATGGTGAAAAAGAAATATCTTCCGTTAAATACTGGAAAGAAGCTTTCTGAGAAACTGCTTTGTGTTCTGTTAATTGCATCTTTCCTCAAGAAGCCTTTCTCTAAGACTGTTCTTGTGGAATTGGCAAAGTGATATTTGGAAGCCCATAGAGGGCTATGGTGAAAAGGAAATATCTTCCTTTAAAAACTGGAAAGAAGCTTTCTGAGAAACTGCTTTGTGTTCTGTTAATTCATCTCACAGAGTTACAGCTTTCCCCTCAAGAAGCCTTTCTCTAAGACTGTTCTTGTGGAATTGGCAAAGTGATATTTGGAAGCCCATAGAGGGCTATGGTGAAAAAGGAAATATCTTCGGTTAAAAACTGGAAAGAAGCTTTCTGAGAAACTGCTTTGTGTTCTGTTAATTCATCTCACAGAGTTACATCTTTCCCTTCAAGAAGCCTTTCGCTAAGGCTGTTCTTGTGGAATTGGCAAAGTGATATTTGGAAGCCCATAGAGGGCTATGGTGAAAAAGGAAATATCTTCCATTAAAAACTGGAAAGAAGCTTTCTGAGAAACTGCTTTGTGTTCTGTTAATTCATCTCACAGAGTTACATCTTTCCTTCAAGAAGCCTTTCGCTAAGTCTGTTCTTGTGGAATTGGCAAAGTGATATTTGGATGCCCATAGAGGGCTATGGTGAAAAGGAAATATCTTCCGTTAAAACTGGAAAGAAGCTTTCTGAGAAACTGCTTTGTGTTCTGTTAATTCATCTCACAGAGTTACAGCTTTCCCTTCAAGAAGCCTTTCGCTAAGGCTGTTCTTGTGGAATTTGCAAAGTGATATTGGAAGCCCATAGAGGCTATGGTGAAAAGGAAATATCTTCCTTTAAAACTGGAAAGAAGCTTTCTGAGAAACTGCTTTGTGTTCTGTTAATTCATCTCACAGAGTTACATCATTCCTTCAAGAAGCCTTTCTAAGGCTGTTCTTGTGGAATTGGCAAAGTGATATTTGGAAGCCCATAGAGGCAAAGGTGAAAAAGGAAATATGTTCGTTAAAAACTGGAAAGAAGCTTTCTGAGAAACTGCTTTGTGTTCTGTTAATTCATCTCACAGAGTTACATCTTTCCCTTCAAGAAGCCTTTCGCTAAGGCTGTTCTTGTGGAATTGGCAAAGTGATATTGTGAAGCCCATAGAGGGCTATGGTGAAAAAGGAAATATCTTCCGTTAAAAACTGGAAAGAAGCTTTCTGAGAAACTGCTTTGTGTTCTGTTAATTCATCTCACAGAGTTGCAGCTCTTTCCCTTCAAGCCTTTCGCTAAGGCTGTTCTTGTGGAATTTGCAAAGTGATATTTGGAAGCCCATAGAGGGCTATGGTGAAAAGGAAATATCTTCCGTTAAAAACTGGAAAGAAGCTTTCTGAGAAACTGCTTTGTGTTCTGTTAATTCATCTCACAGAGTTACATCTTTCCCTTCAAGAAGCCTTCGCTAAGGCTGTTCTTGTGGAATTGGCAAAGTGATATTTGGAAGCCCATAGAGGGCTATGGTGAAAAAGGAAATATCTTCCGTTAAAAACTGGAAAGAAGCTTTCTGAGAAACTGCTTTGTGTTCTGTTAATTTATCTCACAGAGTTACATCTTTCTCTTCAAGAAGCCTTTCGCTAAGGCTGTTCTTGTGGAATTGGCAAAGTGATATTTGGAAGCCCATAGAGGGCTATGGTGAAAAGGAAATATCTTCCACAAAAACTGGAAAGAAGCTTTCTGAGAAACTGCTTTGTGTTCTGTTAATTCATCTCACAGAGTTACAGCTTTCCCTCAAGAAGCCTTTCTCTAAGACTGTTCTTGTGGAATTGGCAAAGTGATATTTGGAAGCCCATAGAGGGCTATGGTGAAAAGGAAATATCTTCGGTTAAAACTGGAAAGAAGCTTCTGAGAAACTGCTTTGTGTTCTGTTAATTCATCTCACAGAGTTACATCTTTCCTTCAAGAAGCCTTTCGCTAAGGCTGTTCTTGTGGAATTGGCAAAGTGATATTTGGAAGCCCATAGAGGGCTATGGTGAAAAGGAATATATCTTCCGTTAAAAACTAGAAAGAAGCTTTCTGAGAAACTGCTTTGTGTTCTGTTAATTCATCTCACAGAGTTACATCTTTCCCTTCAATAAGCCTTTCGCTAAGGCTGTTCTTGTGGAATTCGCAAAGTGATATTTGGAAGCCCATAGAGGGCTATGGTGAAAAGGAAATATCTTCCGTTAAATACTGGAAAGAAGCTTTCTGAGAAACTGCTTTGTGTTCTGTTAATTCATCTCACAGAGTTACATCTTCCTTCAAGAAGCCTTTCGCTAAGACTGTTCTTGTGGAATTAGCAAAGTGATATTTGGAAGCCCATAGAGGCTATGGTGAAAAGGAAATATCTTCGTTAAAAACTGGAAAGAAGCTTTCTGAGAAACTGCTTTGTGTTCTGTTAATTCATCTCACAGAGTTACATCTTTCCTTCAAAGCCTTTTCGCTAAGGCTGTTCTTGTGGAATTGGCAAAGTGATATTTGGAAGCCCATAGAGGGCTGGTGGTGAAAAGGAAATATCTCGTTAAAACTGAAAGAAGCTTTCTGAGAAACTGCTTTGTGTTCTGTTAATTGATCTCACAGAGTTACATCTTTCCCTTCAAGAAGCCTTTCGCTAAGGCTGTTCTTGTGGAATTGGCAAAGTGATATTTGGAACCATAGAGGGCTATGGTGAAAAAGGAAATATCTTCCATTAAAACTGGGAAGAAGCTTTCTGAGAAACTGCTTTGTGTTCTGTTAATTCATCTCTCAGAGTTACATCTTTCCCTTCAAGAAGCCTTTCGCTAAGTCTGTTCTTGTGGAATGGTAAAGTGATATTTGGAAGCCCATAGAGGCAATGGTGAAAAAGGAAATATCTTCTGTTAAAAACTGGAAAGAAGCTTTCTGAGAAACTGCTTTGTGTTCTGTTAATTCATCTCACAGAGTTACATCTTTCCCTTCAAGAAGCCTTTCGCTAAGGCTGTTCTTGTGGAATTGGCAAAGTGATATTTGGAAGCCCATAGAGGGCTATGGTGAAAAGGAAATATCTTCCTTAAAAACTGGAAAGAAGCTTGAGAAACTGCTTTGTGTTCTGTTAATTCATCTCACAGAGTTACCTCGTTCCTTCAAGAAGCCTTTCGCTAATGCTGTTCTTGTGGAATTGGCAAAGTGATATTTGGAAGCCCATAGAGGGCTATGGTGAAAAGGAAATATCTTCCGTTAAAAACTGGAAAGAAGCTTTCTGAGAAACTGCTTTGTGTTCTGTTAATTCATCTCTCACAGAGTTACATCTTTCCTTCAAGAAGACTTTCTCTAAGACTGTTCTTGTGGAATTGGCAAAGTGATATTTGGAAGCCCATAGATGGCTATGGTGAAAAAGGAAATATCTTCCTTTAAAAACTGGAAAGAAGCTTTCTGAGAAACTGCTTTGTGTTCTGTTAATTCATCTCACAGAGTTACAGCTTTCACCTCAAGAAGCCTTTCGCTAAGGCTGTTCTTGTGGAATTGGCAAAGTGATATTTGGAAGCCCATAGAGGGCTATGGTGAAAAAGGAAATATCTTCGGTTAAAAACTGGAAAGAAGCTTTATGAGAAACTGCTTTGTGTTCTGTTAATTCATCTCACAGAGTTACAGCTTTCCTTCAAGAAGCCTTTCGCTAAGGCTGTTCTTGTGGAATTGGCAAAGTGATATTTGGAAGCCCATAGAGGGCTATGGTGAAAAAGGAAATATCTTCGGTTAAAAACTGGAAAGAAGCTTTCTGAGAAACTGCTTTGTGTTCTGTTAATTCATCTCACAGAGTTACAGCTTTCACCACAAGAAGCCTTTCTCTAAGACTGTTCTTGTGGAATTTGCAAAGTGATATTTGGAAGCCCATAGAGGGCTATGGTGAAAAAGGAAATATCTTCCTTTAAAAACTGGAAAGAAGCTTTCTGAGAAACTGCTTTGTGTTCTGTTAATTCATCTCACAGAGTTACATCTTTCCCTTCAAGAAGCATTTCGCTAAGGCTGTTCTTGTGGAATTGGCAAAGTGATATTTGGAAGCCCATAGAGGGCTATGGTGAAAAAGGAAATATCTTCCGTTAAATACTGGAAAGAAGCTTTCTGAGAAACTGCTTTGTGTTCTGTTAATTCATCTCACAGAGTTACAGCTTTCCCTCAAGAAGCCTTTCTCTAAGACTGTTCTTGTGGAATTGGCAAAGTGATATTTGGAAGCCCATAGAGGGCTATGGTGAAAAAGGAAATATCTTCGGTTAAAAACTGGAAAGAAGCTTTCTGAGAAACTGTTTTGTGTTCTGTTAATTCATCTCACAGAGTTACATCTTTCCCTTCAAGAAGCCTTTCGCTAAGGCTGTTCTTGTGGAATTGGCAAAGTGATATTTGGAAGCCCATAGAGGGCAATGGTGAAAAAGGAAATATCTTCCGTTAAATACTGGAAAGAAACTTTCTGAGAAACTGCTTTGTGTTCTCTTAATTCATCTCACAGAGTTACATCTTTCCCTTCAAGAAGCCTTTCGCTAAGGCTGTTCTTGTGGAATTGGCAAAGTGATATTTGGAAGCCCATAGAGGGCTACGGTGAAAGGGGAAATATCTTCGGTTGAAAACTGGAAGGAAGCTTTCTGAGAAACTGCTTTGTGTTGTGTTAATTCATCTCACAGAGTTACAGCTTTCTTTTCAAGAAGGCTTTCGCTAAGACTGTTCTTGTGGAATTGTCAAAGTGATATTTGGAAGCCCATAGAGGCCAATGTTGAAAAAGGAAATATCTTCCATTACAAACTGGGAAGAAGCTTTCTGAGAAACTGATTTGTGTTCTGTTAATTCATCTCTCAGAGTTACATCTTTCCCTTCAAGAAACCTGTCGCTAAGTCTGTTCTTGTGGAATGGGTAAAGTGATATTTGGAAGCCCATAGAGCGCAATGGTGAAAAAGGAAATATCTTCCGTTAAAAACTTGAAGGAAGCTTTCTGAGAAACTGCTTTGTGTTCTGTTAATTCATCTCACAGAGTTACAGCTTTCCCTTCAAGAAGCCTTTCGCTAAGGCTGTTCTTTTCGAATTTGCAAAGTGATATTTGGAAGCCCATAGAGGGCTATGGTGAAAAAGGAAATATGTTCCTGTAAAAACTGGAAAGAAGCTTTCTGAGAAACTGCTTTGTGTTCTGATAATTCATCACACAGAGTTACATCTTTCCCTTCAAGAAGCCTTTCGCAAAGGCTGTTCTTGTGGAATTCGCAAAGTGATATTTGGAAGCCCATAGGGGGCTATGGTGAAAAAGAATATATCTTCGGTTGAAAACTGGAAAGAAGCTTTCTGAGAAACTGCTTTGTGTTCTGTTAATTCATCTCACAGAGTTACAGCTTTCCCTCAAGAAGCCTTTCTCTAAGACTGTTCTTGTGGAATTGGCAAAGTGATATTTGGAAGCCCATAGAGGGCTATGGTGAAAAAGGAAATATCTTCCGTTAAAACTGGAAAGAAGCTTTCTGAGAAACTGCTTTGTGTTCTCTTAATTCATCTCACAGAGTTACATCTTTCCTTCAAGAAGCCTTTCTCTAAGGCTGTTCTTGTGGAATTGGCAAAGTGATATTTGGAAGCCCATAGAGGCTATGGTGAAAAAGGAAATATCTTCGGTTGAAAACTGGAAAGAAGCTTTCTGAGAAACTGCTTTGTGTTCTGTTAATTCATCTCACAGAGTTACATCTTTCCCTTCAAGAAGCCTTTCGCTAAGTCTGTTCTTGTGGAATTGCAAAGTGATATTTGGAAGCCCATAGAGGGCTATGGTGAAAAAGGAAATATCTTCCGTTAAAACTGGAAAGAAGCTTTCTGAGAAACTGCTTTGTGTTCTGTTAATTCATCTCACAGAGTTACATCTTTCCTTCAAGAAGCCTGTCGCTAAGTCTGTTCTTGTGGAATTGGCAAAGTGATATTTGGAAGCCCATAGAGGGCTATGGTGAAAATGAAATATCTTCCGTTAAATACTGGAAAGAAACTTTCTGAGAAACTGCTTTGTGTTCTGTTAATTCATCTCACAGAGTTACAGCTTTCTTTTCAAGAAGCCTTTCGCTAAGGCTGTTCTTGTGGAATTGACAAAGTGATATTTGGAAGCCCATAGAGGGCTATGGTAAAAAGGAAATATCTTCCGTTAAATACTGGAAAGAAGCTTTCTGAGAAACTGCTTTGTGTTCTGATAATTCATCTCACAGAGTTACATCTTTCCTTCAGAAGCCTTTCGCTAAGGCTGTTCTTGTGGAATTGGCAAAGTGATAATAGGAAGCCCATAGAGTGCAATGGTGAAAAAGGAAATATCTTCCGTTAAAACTGGAAAGAAGCTTTCTGAGAAACTGCTTTGTGTTCTGATAATTCATCTCACAGAGTTACATCCTTCCTTCAAGAAGCCTTTCGCTAATGCTGTTCTTGTGGAATTGACAAAGTGATATTTGGAAGCCCATAGAGGGCTAGGGTGAAAAAGGAAATATCTTCCGTTAAATACTGGAAAGAAGCTTTCTGAGAAACTGCTTTGTGTTCTGTTAATTCATCTCAAAGAGTTACATCTTTCCCTTCAAGAAGCCTTTCGCTAAGGCTGTTCTTGTGATATTGGCAAAGTGATATTTGGAAGCCATAGTGGGCTATGGTGAAAAAGGAAATATCTTCCATTACAAACTGGGAAGAAACTTTCTGAGAAACTGATTTGTGTTCTGTTAATTCATCTCTCAGAGTTACATCTTTCCCTTCAAGAAGCCTGTCGCTAAGTCTGTTCTTGTGGAATGGGTAAAGTGATATTTGGAAGCCCATAGAGCGCAATGGTGAAAAAGGAAATATCTTCCGTTAAAAACTGGAAAGAAGCTTTCTGAGAATCTGCTTTGTGTTCTGTTAATTCATCTCACAGAGTTACAGGTTTCCCTTCAAGAAGCCTTTCGCTAAGGCTGTTCTTGTGGAATTCGCAAAGTGATATTTGGAAGCCCATAGAGGGCTATGGTGAAAAAGGAAATATCTTCCTTTAAAAACTGGAAAGAAGCTTTCTGAGAAACTGCTTTGTGTTCTGTTAATTCATCTCACAGAGGTACCTCGTTCCCTTCAAGAAGCCTTTCGCTAATGCTGTTCTTGTGGAATTCGCAAAGTGATATTTGGAAGCCCATAGAGGGCTATGGTGAAAAAGGAAATATCTTCCGTTAAAAACTGGAAAGAAGCTTTCTGAGAAACTGCTTTGTGTTCTGTTAATTCATCTCTCACAGTTGCAGTTTTCCCCTCAAGAAGACTTTCTCTAAGACTGTTCTTGTGTAATTCGCAAAGTGATATTTGGAAGCCCGTAGAGGGCTATGGTGAAAAAGGAAATATCTTCCGTTAAAACTGGAAAGAAGCTTTCTGAGAAACTGCTTTGTATTCTGTTAATTCATCTCACCGAGTTACAGCTTTCACCTCAAGAAGCCTTTCGCTAAGGCTGTTCTTGTGGAATTGGCAAAGTGATATTTGGAAGCCCATAGAGGGCTACGGTGAAAACGGAAATATCTTCGGTTGAAAACTGGAAAGAAGCTTTATGAGAAACTGCTTTGTGTTCTGTTAATTCATCTACAGAGTTACAGCATTCCCTTCAAGAAGCCTTTCGATAAGGCTGTTCTTGTGGAATTGGCAAAGTGATATTTGGAAGCCCATAGAGGGCTATGGTGAAAAAGGAAATATCTTCAGTTAAAAACTGTAAAGAAGCTTTCTGAGAAACTGCTTTGTGTTCTGTTAATTCATCTCACAGAGTTACAGCTTTCACCTCAAGAAGCCTTTCTCTAAGACTGTTCTTTTGCAATTTGCAAAGTGATATTTGGAAGCCCATAGAGGGCTATGGTGAAAAAGGAAATATCTTCCTTAAAACTGGAAAGAAGCTTTCTGAGAACTGCTTTGTGTTCTGTTAATTCATCTCACAGAGTTACATCTTTCCCTTCAAGAAGCCTTTCTCTAAGGCTGTTCTTGTGGAATTGGCAAAGTGATATTTGGAAGTCCATAGGGGCTATGGTGAAAAAGGAAATATCTTCCGTTAAAAACTGTAAAGAAGCTTTCTGAGAAACTGCTTTGTGTTCTGTTAATTCATCTCACAGAGTTACAGCTTTCACCTCAAGAAGCCTTTCTCTAAGACTGTTCTTTTGCAATTTGCAAAGTGATATTTGGAAGCCCATAGAGGGCTATGGTGAAAAAGGAAATATCTTCCTTTAAAAACTGGAAAGAAGCTTTCTGAGGAACTGCTTTGTGTTCTGTTAATTCATCTCACAGAGTTACATCTTTCCCTTCAAGAAGCATTTCGCTAAGGCTGTTCTTGTGGAATTGGCAAAGTGATATTTGGAAGTCCATAGGGGGCTATGGTGAAAAAGGAAATATCTTCCGTTAAATACTGGAAAGAAGCTTTCTGAGAAACTGCTTTGTGTTCAGTTAATTCATCTCACAGAGTTACAGCTTTCCCCTCAAGTAGCCTTTCTCTAAGACTGTTCTTGTGGAATTGGCAAAGTGATATTTGGAAGCCCATAGAGGGCTATGGTGAAAAAGGAAATATCTTCCGTTAAAACCTGGAAAGAAGCTTTCTGAGAAACTGCTTTGTGTTCTCTTAATTCATCTCACAGAGTTACATCTTTCCCTTCAAGAAGCCTTTCGCTACGGCTGTTCTTGTGGAATTGGCAAAGTGATATTTGGAAGCACATAGAGGACTATGGTGAAAAAGGAAATATCTTCGGTTGAAAACTGGAAAGAAGCTTTCTGAGAAACTGCTTTGTGTTCTGTTAATTCATCTCACAGAGTTACATCTTTCCCTTCAAGAAGCCTTTCGCTAAGTCAGTTCTTGTGGAATTTGCAAAGTGATATTTGGAAGCCCATAGAGGGCTATGGTGAAAAAGGAAATATCTTCCGTTAAAACCTGGAAAGAAGCTTTCTGAGAAACTGCTTTGTGTTCTGTTAATTCATCTCACAGTGTTGCATCTTTCACATCAAGAAGGCTGTCGCTAAGTCTGTTCTTCTGGAATTGGCAAAGTGATATTTGGAAGCCCCTAGAGGGCAACGGTGAAAAACTAAATATCTTCCGTTAAAAAATGGAAAGAAACTTTCTGAGAAAGTGCTTTGTGTTCTGTTAATTCATCTCACAGAGTTACAGCTTTCTTTTCAAGAAGCCTTTCGCCAAGGCTGTTCTTGTGGTACTGGCAAAGTGATATTTGGAAGCCCGTAGAGGGCTATGGTGAAAAAGGAAATATCTTCCTTTAAAAACTGGAAAGAATCTTTCTGAGAAACTCCTTTGTATTCTGATAATTCATCTCTCAGAGTTACATCTTTCCCTTCAAGAAGCCTTTCGCTAATGCTGTTCTTGTGGAATTGACAAAGTGATATTTGGAAGCCCATAGTGGGCTATGGTGGAAAAGGAAATATCCTCGGTTAAAGACTCGAAAGAAGCTTTCTGAGAAACTGCTTTGTGTTCTGTTAATTCATCTCACAGAGTTACATCTTTCCCTTCAAGAAGCCTTTCGCTAAGGCTGTTCTTGTGGAATTGGCAAAGTGATATTTGGAAGCCCATAGTGGGCTATGGTGAGAAAGGAAATATGTTCCCTTAAAAACTGGAAAGAAGCTTTCTGAGAAACTGCTTTGTGTTCTGTTAATTCATCTCACAGAGTTACAGCTTTCCCTTCAATAAGCCTTTCGCTAAGGCTGTTCTTGTGGAATTGACAAAGTGATATTCGGAAGCCCATAGAGGGCTATGGTAAAAAAGGAAATATCTTCCGTTAAATACTGGAAAGATGCTTTCTAAGAAACTGCTTTGTGTTCTGATAATTCATCTCACAGAGTTACATCTTTCCTTCAAGAAGCCTTTCGCTAAGGCTGTTCTTGTGGAATTGGCAAAGTGATAATTGGAAGCCCATACAGTGCAATGGTGAAAAAGGAAATATCTTCCGTTAAAAACTGGAAAGAAGCTTTCTGAGAAACTGCTTTGTGTTCTGTTAATTCATCTCACAGAGTTACATCTTTCCCTTCAAGAAGCATTTCCCTAAGTCTGTTCTTGTGGAATTGGCAAAGTGATATTTGGAAGCCCATAGAGGGCAATGGTGATAGCTTAAATATCTTCGGTTGATAACTGCAAAGAAGCTTTCTGAGAAACTGCTTTGTGTTCTGTTAATTCATCTCACAGAGTTACAGCTTTCCCCTCATTAAGCCTTTCTCTAAGACTGTTCATGTGGAATTGGCAAAGTGATATTTGGAAGCCTTAGAGGGCTATGGTGAAAGAGGAAATATCTTCGGTTAAAAACTGGAAAGAAGCTTTCTGAGAAACTGTTTTGTGTTCTGTTAATTCATCTCACAGAGTTACATCTTTCCCTTCAGGAAGCCTTTCGCTAAGGCTGTTCTTGTGGAATTGGCAAAGTGATATTTGGAAGCCCATAGAGGGCAATGGTGAAAAAGGAAATATCTTCCGTTAAATACTGGAAAGAAACTTTCTGAGAAACTGCTTTGTGTTCTCTTAATTCATCTCACAGAGTTACATCTTTCCCTTCAAGAAGCCTTTCGCTAAGGCTGTTCTTGTGGAATTGGCAAAGTGATATTTGGAAGCCCATAGAGGGCTACGGTGAAAGGGGAAATATCTTCGGTTGAAAACTGGAAGGAAGCTTTCTGAGAAACTGCTTTGTGTTGTGTTAATTCATCTCACAGAGTTACAGCTTTCTTTTCAAGAAGGCTTTCGCTAAGACTGTTCTTGTGGAATTGTCAAAGTGATATTTGGAAGCCCATAGAGGCCAATGTTGAAAAAGGAAATATCTTCCATTACAAACTGGGAAGAAGCTTTCTGAGAAACTGATTTGTGTTCTGTTAATTCATCTCTCAGAGTTACATCTTTCCCTTCAAGAAACCTGTCGCTAAGTCTGTTCTTGTGGAATGGGTAAAGTGATATTTGGAAGCCCATAGAGCGCAATGGTGAAAAAGGAAATATCTTCCGTTAAAAACTTGAAGGAAGCTTTCTGAGAAACTGCTTTGTGTTCTGTTAATTCATCTCACAGAGTTACAGCTTTCCCTTCAAGAAGCCTTTCGCTAAGGCTGTTCTTTTCGAATTTGCAAAGTGATATTTGGAAGCCCATAGAGGGCTATGGTGAAAAAGGAAATATGTTCCTGTAAAAACTGGAAAGAAGCTTTCTGAGAAACTGCTTTGTGTTCTGATAATTCATCACACAGAGTTACATCTTTCCCTTCAAGAAGCCTTTCGCAAAGGCTGTTCTTGTGGAATTCGCAAAGTGATATTTGGAAGCCCATAGGGGGCTATGGTGAAAAAGAATATATCTTCGGTTGAAAACTGGAAAGAAGCTTTCTGAGAAACTGCTTTGTGTTCTGTTAATTCATCTCACAGAGTTACATCTTTCCCTTCAATAAGCCTTTCGCTAAGGCTGTTCTTGTGGAATTGGCAAAGTGATATTTGGAATCCCATAGAGGGCTATGGTGAAAAAGGAATTATCTTCCGTTAAATACTGGAAAGAAGCTTTCTGAGAAACTGCTTTGTGTTCTGTTAATTCATCTCACAGAGTTACATCTTTCCCTTCAATAAGCCTTTCGCTAAGGCTGTTCTTGTGGAATTGGCAAAGTGATATTTGGAATCCCATAGAGGGCTATGGTGAAAAAGGAATTATCTTCCGTTAAATACTGGAAAGAAGCTTTCTGAGAAACTGCTTTGTGTTCTGTTAATTCATCTCACAGAGTTGCAGCTTTCCCCTCAAGAAGACTTTCTCTAAGACTGTACTTGTGGAAATGGCAAAGTGATATTTGGAAGCCCATATAGGGCTATGGTGAAAAATGAAATATCTTCCGTTAAATACTGGAAAGAAGCTTTCTGTGAAACTGCTTTGTGTTCTGTTAATTCATCTCACAGAGTTACAGCTTTCCCCTCAAGAAGCCTTTCTCTAAGACTGTTCTTGTGGAATTGGCAAAGTGATATTTGGAAGCCTTAGAGGGCTATGGTGAAAGAGGAAATATCTTCGGTTAAAAACTGGAAAGAAGCTTTCTGAGAAACTGCTTTGTATTCTGTTAATTCATCTCAAAGAGTTACATCTTTCCTTTCAAGAAGCCTTTCGCTAAGGCTGTTCTTGTGGAATTGGCAAAGTGATATTCGGAATCCCATAGAGGACTAGGGTGAAAAAGGAAATATCTTCCATTAAAAACTGGAAAGAAGCTTTCTGAGAAACTGCTTTGTGTTCTGTTAATTCATCTCACAGAGTTACATCTTTCCCTTCAAGAAGCCTGTCGCTAAGTCTGTTCTTGTGGAATTGGAAAGTGATATTTGGATGCACTTAGACGGCAATGGTGAAAAAGGAAATATCTTCCGTTGAAAACTGGAAAAAAGCTTTCTGAGAAACTGCTTTGTGTTCTGTTAATTCATCTCACAGAGTTACAGCTTTCACCTCAAGAAGCCTTTCTCTAAGACTGTTCTTTTGGAATTTGCAAAGTGATATTTGGAAGCCCATAGAGGGCTATGGTGAAAAAGGAAATATCTTCCTTTAAAAACTGGAAAGAAGCTTTCTGAGAAACTGCTTTGTGTTCTGATAATTCATCTCACAGAGTTACATCATTCCCTTCAAGAAGCCTTTCGCAATGGCTGTTCTTGTGGAATTGGCAAAGTGATAATTGGAAGCCCATAGATGGCAAAGGTAAAAAAGGAAATATGTTCCCATAAAAACTGGAAAGAAGCTTTCTGAGAAACTGCTTTGTGTTCTGTTAATTCATCTCACAGAGTTACATCTTTCCCTTCAAGAAGCATTTCGCTAAGGCTCTTCTTGTGTAATTTGCAAAGTGATATTGTGAAGCCCATAGTGGGCTATGGTGAAAAAGTAAATATCTTCCGTTCACATCTCGAAAGAAGCTTTCTGAGAAACTGCTTTGTGTTCTGTTAATTCATCTCTCACAGTTGCAGCTTTCCCCTCAAGAAGACTTTCTCTAAGACTGTTCTTGTGTAATTCGCAAAGTGATATTTGGAAGCCCGTAGAGGGCTATGGTGAAAAAGGAAATATCTTCCGTTAAAAACTGGAAAGAACCTTTCTGAGAAACTGCTTTGTATTCTGTTAATTCATCTCAAAGAGTCACATCTTTCCCTTCAAGAAGCCTTTCGCTAAGGCTATTCTTGTGGAATTGGCAAAGTGATATTGGGAAGCCCATAGAGGGCTAGGGTGAAAAAGGAAGTATCTTCCATTAAAAACTGGAAAGAAGCTTTCTGAGAAACTGCTTTGTGTTCTGTTAATTTATCTCACAGAGTTACATCTTTCCCTTCAAGAAGCCTTTCGCTAAGTCTGTTCTTGTGGAATTGGCAAAGTGATATTTGGAAGCCCATAGAGGGCTAGGGTGAAAAAGGAAATATCTTCCATTAAAAACTGGAAAGAAGCTTTCTGAGAAACTGCTTTGTGTTCTGTTAATTCATCTCACAGAGCTACAGCTTTCACCTCAAGAAGCCTTTCTCTAAGACAGTTCTTTTGGAATTTGCAAAGTGATATTTGGAAGCCCATAGAGGGCTATGGTGAAAAAGGAAATATCTTCCTTTAAAAACTGGAAAGAAGCTTTCTGAGAAACTGCTTTGTGTTCTGATAATTCATCTCACAGAGTTACATCTTTCCCTTCAAGAAGCCTTTCGCAAAGGCTGTTTTTGTGGAATTGGCAAAGTGATATTTGGAAGCCCATAGAGGGCTATGGTGAAAAAGAATATATCTTCGGTTAAAAACTAGAAAGAAGCTTTATGAGAAACTGCTTTGTGTTCTGTTAATTCATCTCACAGAGTTACATCTTTCCCTTCAATAAGCCTTTCGCTAAGGCTGTTCTTGTGGAATTGACAAAGTGATATTCGGAAGCCCATAGAGGGCTATGGTAAAAAAGGAAATATCTTCCGTTAAATACTGGAAAGATGCTTTCTAAGAAACTGCTTTGTGTTCTGATAATTCATCTCACAGAGTTACATCTTTCCTTCAGAAGCCTTTCGCTAAGGCTGTTCTTGTGGAATTGGCAAAGTGATAATAGGAAGCCCATAGAGTGCAATGGTGAAAAAGGAAATATCTTCCGTTAAAAACTGGAAAGAAGCTTTCTGAGAAACTGCTTTGTGTTCTGATAATTCATCTCACAGAGTTACATCCTTCCCTTCAAGAAGCCTTTCGCTAATGCTGTTCTTGTGGAATTGACAAAGTGATATTTGGAAGCCCATAGTGGGCTGCGGTGAAAGAGGAAATATCCTCGGTTAAAGACTCGAAAGAAGCTTTCTGAGAAACTGCTTTGTGTTCTGTTAATTGATCTGCCAGAGTTACATCTTTCCCTTCAAGAAGCCTTTCGCTAAGGCTGTTCTTGTGATATTGGCAAAGTGATATTTGGAAGCCATAGTGGGCTATGGTGAAAAAGGAAATATCTTCCATTACAAACTGGGAAGAAACTTTCTGAGAAACTGATTTGTGTTCTGTTAATTCATCTCTCAGAGTTACATCTTTCCCTTCAAGAAGCCTGTCGCTAAGTCTGTTCTTGTGGAATGGGTAAAGTGATATTTGGAAGCCCATAGAGCGCAATGGTGAAAAAGGAAATATCTTCCGTTAAAAACTGGAAAGAAGCTTTCTGAGAATCTGCTTTGTGTTCTGTTAATTCATCTCACAGAGTTACAGGTTTCCCTTCAAGAAGCCTTTCGCTAAGGCTGTTCTTGTGGAATTCGCAAAGTGATATTTGGAAGCCCATAGAGGGCTATGGTGAAAAAGGAAATATCTTCCTTTAAAAACTGGAAGAAGCTTTCTGAGAAACTGCTTTGTGTTCTGTTAATTCATCTCACAGAGTTACATCTTTCCTTCAAGAAGCCTTTCGCTAATGCTGTTCTTGTGGAATTCGCAAAGTGATATTTGGAAGCCCATAGAGGGCTATGGTGAAAAAGGAAATATCTTCCGTTAAAAACTGGAAAGAAGCTTTCTGAGAAACTGCTTTGTGTTCTGTTAATTCATCTCTCACAGTTGCAGTTTTCCCCTCAAGAAGACTTTCTCTAAGACTGTTCTTGTGTAATTCGCAAAGTGATATTTGGAAGCCCGTAGAGGGCTATGGTGAAAAAGGAAATATCTTCCGTTAAAAACTGGAAAGAAGCTTTCTGAGAAACTGCTTTGTATTCTGTTAATTCATCTCAAAGAGTCACATCTTTCCCTTCAAGAAGCATTTCGCTAAGGCTATTCTTGTGGAATTGGCAAAGTGATATTTGGAAGCCCATAGAGGGCTAGGGTGAAAAAGGAAGTATCTTCAATTAAAAACTGGAAAGAAGCTTTCTGAGAAACTGCTTTGTGTTCTGTTAATTTATCTCACAGAGTTACATCTTTCCCTTCAAGAAGCCTTTCGCAAAGGCTGTTTTTGTGGAATTGGCAAAGTGATATTTGGAAGCCCATAGAGGGCTATGGTGAAAAAGGAAATATCTTCGTTAAAAACTGGAAAGAAGCTTTCTGAGAAACTGCTTTGTGTTCTGTTAATTCATCTCACAGAGTTACATCTTTCCTTCAAGAAGCCTTTCGCTAAGGCTGTTCTTGTGAATTGGCAAAGTGATATTTGGAAGCCCATAGAGGGCAATGGTGAAAAAGGAAATATATTCCGTTAAAAACTGAAAAGAAGCTTTTGAGATACAGCTTTGTGTTCTGTTAATACATCTTACAGAGTTGCATCTTTCCTTCAAGAAACCTGTCGCTAAGTCTTTTCTTGTGGAATTGGCATAGTGATATTTGGAAGCCCATAGAGGGCTATGGTGAAAAAGGAAATATCTTCCTTTAAAAACTGGAAAAAGCTTTCTCAGAGACTGCTTTGTTTTCTGATGATTCATCTCACAGAGTTACCTCTTTACCTTCAAGTAGCCTTTTCGCTAATGCTGTTCTTGTGGAATTGGCAAAGTGATATTTGGAAGCCATAGAGGGCTATGGTGAAAAAGGAAATATCTTCCATTAAAAACTGGAAGAAGCTTTCTGAGAAACTGCTTTGTGTTCTGTTAATTCATCTCACAGAGTTACATCTTTCCTTCAAGAAGCCTGTCGCTAAGTCTGTTCTTGTGGAATTGGCAAGTGATATTTGGAAGGCCATAGAGGGCAATGGTGAAAAAGGAAATATCTTCCGTTAAAAACTTGAAAGAAGCTTTCTGAGAAACTGCTTTTGTTCTCTTAATTCATCTCACAGAGTTACAACTTTACCTTTAAGAAGTCTTTCGCTAAGGCTGTTCTTGTGGAATTGGCAAAGTGATATTTGGAAGCCCATAGAGGGCTATGGTGAAAAAGGAAATATCTTCCTTTAAAAACTGGAAAGAAGCTTTCTGAGAAACTGCTTTGTGTTCTCTTAATTCATCTCACAGAGTTACATCTTTCCTTCAGAAGCCTTTCGCTAAGGCTGTTCTTGTGGAATTAGCAAAGTGATATTTGGAAGCCCATAGAGGGCTATGGTGAAAAGGAAATATCTTCCTTTAAAAACTGCAAAGAAGCTTTCTGAGCAACTGCTTTGTGTTCTGTTAATTCATCTCACAGCGTTACAGCTTTCACCTCAAGAAGCCTTTCTCTAAGACTGTTCTTTTGGAATTTGCAAAGTGATATTTGAAAGCCAATAGAGGGCTATGGTGAAAAAGGAAATATCTTCCGTTAAATACTGGAAAGAAGCTCTCTGAGAAACTGCTTTGTGTTCTGTTAATTCATCTCACAGAGTTACAGCTTTCACCTCATGAAGCCTTTCTCTAAGACTGTTCTTGTGGAATTGGCAAAGTGATATTTGGAAGCCCATAGTGGGCTATGGTGAAAAAGGAAATATCTTCCTTTAGAAACTGCAAAGAAGGTTTCTGAGAAACTGCTTTGTGTTCTGTTAATTCATCTCACAGAGTTACAGCTTTCACCTCAAGAAGCCTTTCTCTAAGACTGTTCTTTTGGAATTTGCAAAGTGATATTTGGAAGCCCATAGAGGGCTATGGTGCAAAAGGAAATATCTTCCGTTAAATACTGAAAGGAAGCTTTCTGAGAAACTGCTTTGTGTTCTGTTAATTCATCTCACAGAGTTACATCTTTCCCTTGAAAAAGCCTGTCGCTAAGTCTGTTCTTGTGGAATTTGCAAAGTGATATTTGGAAGCCCATAGAGGGCAAAGGTGAAAAAGGAAATATCTTCCGTTAAAAACTGGAAAGAAGCTTTCTGAGAAACTGCTTTGTGTTCTGTTAATTCATCTCACAGTGTTGCACCTGTCCCTTCAAGAAGCCTGACGCTAAGTCTGTTCTTGTGGAATTGGCAAAGTGATATTTGGAAGCCCTTAGAGGCAATGGTGAAAAAGGAAATATCTTCCGTTAAAAACTGGAAAGAAGCTTTCTGAGAAACTGCTTTGTGTTCTGTTAATTCATCTCACAGAGTTACATCTTTCCCTTAAAGAAGCCTTTCGCTAATGCTGTTCTTGTGGAATTGGAAAAGTGATATTTGGAATCCCATAGAGGGCTATGGTGAAAAAGGAAATATCTTCCGTTCAAAACTGGAAAGAAGGTTTCTGAGAAACTGCTTTGTGTTCTCTTAATTGATCTCACAGAGTTACATCTTTCCTTCAATAAGCCTTTCGCTAATGCTGTTCTTGTGGAATTGTCAAAGTGATATTTGGAAGCCCATGGAGGGCTATGGTGAAAAAGGAAATATCTTCCGTTGAAAACTGGAAAGAAGCTTTCTGAGAAACTGCTTTGTGTTCTGTCAATTCATCTCACAGAGTTACATCTTAAACTTCAAGAAGCCTTTCGCTAATGCTGTTCTTGTGGAATTGGCAAAGTGATATTTGAAAGCCAATAGAGGGCTATGGTGAAAAGGAAATATCTTCCGTTAAATACTGGAAAGAAGCTTTCTGAGAAACTGCTTTGTGTTCTGTTAATTCATCTCACAGAGTTACAGCTTTCCCTCAAGAAGCCTTTCTCTAACACTGTTCTTGTGGAATTGGCAAGTGATATTTGGAAGCCCATAGAGGGCTAAGGTGATAAAGGAAATATGTTCGGTTAAAAACTGGAAAGAAGCTTTCTGAGAAACTGCTTTGTGTTCTGTTAATTCATCTCACAGAGTTACATCTTTCCGTTCAAGAAGCCTGTAGCTAAGTCTGTTCTTGTGGAATTGGCAAAGTGATATTTGGAAGCCCATAGAGGCTATGGTGAAAAAGGAAATATCTTCCGTTAAATACTGGAAAGAAGCTTTCTGAGAAACTGCTTGTGTTCTGTTAATTCATCTCACAGAGTTACATCTTAAACTTTAAGAAGCCTTTCTCTAAGACTGTTCTTGTGGAATTGGCATTGTGATATTTGGAAGCCCATAGAGGGCTATGGTTAAAAGGAAATATCTTCGTTAAAAACTGGAAAGAAGCTTTCTGAGAAACTGCTTTGTGTTCTGTTAATTCATCTCACAGAGTTACATCTTTCCCTTCAAGAAGCCTTTCCCTAAGGCTGTTCTTGTGGAATTGACAAAGTGATATTTGGAAGCTCATAGAGGGCTATGGTGAAAAACGAAATATCTTCCATTAAAAACTGGAAAGAAGCTTTCTCAGAAACTGCTTTGTGTTCTGATAATTCATCTCACAGAGTTACATCTTTCCCTTCAAGAAGCCTGTCGTTAGGTCTGTTCTTGTGGAATTGGTAAAGTGATATTTGGAAGCCCCTATGGGCAATGGTGAAAAAGCAAATATCTTTCGTTAAAAACTGGAAAGAAGCTTTCTGAGAAACTGCTTTGTGTTCTGTTAATTCATCTCCCAGAGTTACATCTTAAACTTCAAGAAGCCTTTCGCTAATGCTGTTCTTGTGGAATTGGCAAAGTGATATTTGGAAGCCTATAGAGGGCTATGGTGAAAAAGAAATATCTTCCGTTAAATACTGGAAAGAAGCTTTCTGACAAACTGCTTAGTGTTCTGTTAATTCATCTCACAGAGTTACAGCTTTCACCTCAAGAAGCCTTTCCTTAAGACTGTTCTTGTGGAATTGGCAAGCTGATATTTGGAAGCCAGTAGAGGACTATGGTGAAAAAGGAAATATCTTCCTTTAGAAACTGAAAAGAAGGTTTCTGAGAAACTGCTTTGTGTTCTGTTAATTCATCTCACAGAGTTACAGCTTTCACCTCAAGAAGCCTTTCTCTAAGACTGTTCTTTTGGAATTTGCAAAGTGATATTTGGAAGCCCATAGAGGGCTATGGTGCAAAAGGAAATATCTTCCGTTAAATACTGAAAGGAAGCTTTCTGAGAAACTGCTTTGTGTTCTGTTAATTCATCTCACAGAGTTACATCTTTCCCTTGAAAAAGCCTGTCGCTAAGTCTGTTCTTGTGGAATTTGCAGAGTGATATTTGGAAGCCCATAGAGGGCAAAGGTGAAAAAGGAAATATCTTCCGTTAAAAACTGGAAAGAAGCTTTCTGAGAAACTGCTTTGTGTTCTGTTAATTCATCTCACAGAGTTACATCTTTCCTTCAAGAAGCCTGTCGCTAAGTCTGTTCTTGTGGAATTGGCAAAGTGATATTTGGAAGCCCTTAGAGGGCAATGGTGAAAAGGGAAATATCTTCCGTTAAAAACTGGAAAGAAGCTTTCTGAGAAACTGCTTTGTGTTCTGTTAATTCATCTCACAGAGTTACATCTTTCCTTCAGAAGCCTTTCGCTAATGCTGTTATTGTGGAATTGGCAAAGTGATATTTGGAATCCCATAGAGGGCTATGGTGAAAAAGGAAATATCTTCCGTTCAAAACTGGAAAGAAGGTTTCTGAGAAACTGCTTTGTGTTCTCTTAATTGATCTCACAGAGTTACGTCTTTCCCTTCAATAAGCCTTTCGCTAATGCTGTTCTTTTGGAATTGTCAAAGTGATATTTGGAAGCCCATGGAGGGCTATGGTGAAAAAGGAAATATCTTCCGTTCAAAACTGGAAAGAAGCTTTCTGAGAAACTGCTTTGTGTTCTGTCAATTCATCTCACAGAGTTACATCTTAAACTTCAAGAAGCCTTTCGCTAATGCTGTTCTTGTGGAATTGGCAAAGTGATATTTGGAAGCCCATAGAGGGCTATGGTGAAAAAGGAAATATCTTCCGTTAAATACTAGAAAGAAGCTTTCTGAGAAACTGCCTCGTGTTCTGTGAATTCATCTCACAGAGTTACAGCTTTCCCCTCAAGAAGCCTTTCTCTAACACTGTTCTTGTGGAATTGGCAATGTGATACTTGGAAGCCCATAGAGGGCTACGGTGAAAAAGGAAATATCTTCGGTTAAAAACTGGAAAGAAGCTTTCTGAGAAACTGCTGTGTGTTCTGTTAATTCATCTCACAGAGTTACATCTTTCCGTTCAAGAAGCCTGTCGCTATGTCTGTTCTTGTGGAATTGGAAAAGTGATATTTGGATGCCCATAGAGGGCTATGGTGAAAAAGGAAATATCTTCCACTAAAAACTGGAAAGAAGCTTTCTGAGAAACTGCTTTGTGTTCTGATAATTCATCTCACAGAGTTACATCTTTCCCTTCAAGAAGCCTGTCGTTAAGTCTGTTCTTGTGGAATTGGTAAAGTGATATTTGGAAGCCCCTAGAGGGCAATGGTGAAAAAGCAAATATCTTTCGTTAAAAACTGGAAAGAAGCTTTCTGAGAAACTGCTTTGTGTTCTGATAATTCATCTCACAGAGTTACATATTTCCCTTAAATAAGCCTTTCGCTAAGGCTGTTCTTGTGAAATTGGCAAAGTGTTATTAGGAAGCCCATAGAGGGCTATGGTGAAAAAGGAAATATCTTCCGTTAAATACTGGAAAGAAGCTTTCTGAGAAACTGCTTCGTGTTCTGTTAATTCATCTCACAGAGTTACATCTTTCCCTTCAAGAAGCCATTCGCTAAGGCTGTTCTTGTGGAATTGGCAAAGGGATATTTGGAAGCCCATAGAGGGCTATGGTGAAAAAGGAAATATCTTCCGTTCAAAACTGGAAAGAAGCTTTCTGAGAAAGTGCTCTGTGTTCTGTTAGTTCATCTCACAGAGTTACATCTTTCCCGTCAAGAAGTCTTTCGCTGAGGCTGTTCTGGTGGAATTGGCAAAGGGATATTTGGAAGCCCATAGAGGGCTATGGTGAAAAAGGAAATATCTTCTGTTCAAAACTGGAAAGAAGCTTTCTGAGAAACTGCTCTGTGTTCTCTTAATTCATCTCACAGAGTTACATCTTTCCCTTCAAGAAGCCTTTCGCTAATGCTGTTCTTGTGGAATTGGCAAAGTGATATTTGGAAACCCATAGAGGGCTATGGTGAAAAAGGAAATATCTTCCTGCAAAAACAGGAAGGAAGCTTTCTGAAAAACTGCTTTGTGTTCTGATAATTCATCTCACAGAGTTACATCTTTCCCTTTAAGAAGCCTTTCGCTAGGGCTGTTCTTGTGGAATTGGCAAAGTGATATTTGGAAGCCCATAGAGGGCTATGGTGAAAAAGGAAATATCTTCCTTTAAAAACTGGAAAGCAGCTTTCTGAGAAGCTGCTTTGTGTTCTGTTAATTCATCTCAAAGAGTTACATCTTTCCCTTCAAGTAGCCTGTCGCTAAGGCTGTTCTTGTGGAATTGGCAAAGTGATATTTGGAAGCCCATAGAGGGCTATGGTGAAAAAGGAAACATCTTCCATGAAAAACTGAAAAGAAGCCTTCTGAGAACCTGCTTTGTGTTCTGTTAATTCATCTCACAGAGTTACAGCTTTCACCTCAAGAAGCCTTTCTCTAAGACTGTTCTTGTGGAATTGGCAAAGTGATATTTGGAAACCCATAGAGGGCTATGGTGAAAAAGGAAATATCTTCCTTGAAAAACCGGAAAGAAGCTTTCTGAAAAACTGCTTTGTGTTCTGATAATTCATCTCACAGAGTTACATCTTTCCCTCAAGAAGCCTTTCTCTAAGACTGTTCTTGTGGAATTGGCAAAGTGATATTTGGAAACCCATAGAGGGCTATGGTGAAAAGGAAATATCTTCCGTTAAAAACTGGAAGAAGCTTTCTGAAAAACTGCTTTGTGTTCTGATAATTCATCTCACAGAGTTACATCTTTCCCTCAAGAAGCCTTTCTCTAAGACTGTTCTTGTGGAATTGGCAAAGTGATATTTGGAAACCCATAGAGGGCTATGGTGAAAAGGAAATATCTTCCTTTAAAAACTGGAAAGAAGCTTTCTGAAAAACTGCTTTGTGTTCTGATAATTCATCTCACAGAGTTACATCTTTCCCTTCAAGAAGCCTTTCGCTAAGGCTGTTCTTGTGGAATTGGCAAAGTGATATTTGGAAGCCCGTAGAGGGCTATGCTGAAAAAGGAAATATCTTCCTTTAAAAACTGGAAAGAAGCTTTCTGAGAAGCTGCTTTGTTTTCTGATAATTCATCTCACAGAGTTACATCTTTCCCTTCAAGAAGCCTGTCGCTAATGCTGTTCTTGTGGAATTGGCCAAGAGATATTTGAAAGCCAATAGAGGGCTATGGTGAAAAAGGAAATATCTTCCGTTAAAAACTGCAAAGAAGCTTTCTGAGAAACTGCTTTGTGTTCTGTGAATTCATCTCACAGAGTTACATCTTTCCCTTCAGGAAGCCTTTTGCTAAGGCTATTATTGTGGAATTGGCAAAGTGATATTTGGAAGCCCAAAAAGGGCTATGTTGAAAAAGGAAATATCTTCCGTTAAATACTGGAAAGAAGATTTCTGAGAAACTGCTTTGTGTTCTGTTAATTCATCTCAAAGAGTTACATCTTTCCCTTCAAGAAGCCTTTCGCGAAGGCTGTTCTTGTGGAATTGGCAAAGTGATATTTTGAAGACCATAGAGGGCTATGGTGAAAAAGGAAATATCTTCCGTTTCAAACTGGAAAGAAGCTTTCTGAGAAACTGCTTTGTGTTCTGTTAATTCATCTCACAGAGTTACATCTTTCGCGTCAGGAAGCCTTTCACTAAGGCTGTTCTTGTAGAATTGGCAAAGTGATATTTGGAAGCCCATAGAGGGCAATGGTGAAAAAGGAAATATCTTCCGTTAAAAACTGGAAAGAAGCTTTCTGAGAAACTGCTTTGTGTTCTGTTAATACATCTTACAGAGTTGCATCTTTACCTTCAAGAAGCCTGTCGCTAAGTCTGTTCTTGTGGAATTGGCAAAGTGATATTTGAAAGCCAATAGAGGGCTATGGTGAAAAAGGAAATATCTTCCGTTAAAAATTGGAAAGAAGCTTTCTGAGAAACTGCTTTGTGTTCTGATAATTCATCTCATAGAGTTACATCTTTCCCATCAAGAAGCCTTTCGCTAAGGCTGTTCTTGTGGAATTGGCAAAGTGATATTTGGAAGCCCATAGAGGGCTATGGTAAAAAGGAAATATCTTCCGTTAAAAACTTGAAAGAAGCTTTCTGAGAAACTGCTTTGTATTCTGTTAATTCATCTCACAGAGTTACATCTTTCCCTTCAAGAAGCGTTTCGCTAAGGCTGTTCTTGTGGAATTGGCAAAGTGATATTTGGAAGCCCATAGAGGGCTATGGTGAAAAAGGAAATATCTTCCTTTAAAAACTGGAAAGAAGCTTTCTGAGAAACTGCTTTGTGTTCTGATAATTCATCTCACAGAGTTACATCTTTCCCTTCAAGAAGCCTTTCGCAAAGGCTGTTTTTGTGGAATTGGCAAAGTGATATTTGGAAGCCCATAGAGGGCTATGGTGAAAAAGAATATATCTTCGGTTAAAAACTAGAAAGAAGCTTTATGAGAAACTGCTTTGTGTTCTGTTAATTCATCTCACAGAGTTACATCTTTCCCTTCAATAAGCCTTTCGCTAAGGCTGTTCTTGTGGAATTGACAAAGTGATATTCGGAAGCCCATAGAGGGCTATGGTAAAAAAGGAAATATCTTCCGTTAAATACTGGAAAGATGCTTTCTAAGAAACTGCTTTGTGTTCTGATAATTCATCTCACAGAGTTACATCTTTCCTTCAGAAGCCTTTCGCTAAGGCTGTTCTTGTGGAATTGGCAAAGTGATAATTGGAAGCCCATAGAGTGCAATGGTGAAAAAGGAAATATCTTCGGTTAAAAACTAGAAAGAAGCTTTATGAGAAACTGCTTTGTGTTCTGTTAATTCATCTCACAGAGTTACATCTTTCCTTCAATAAGCCTTTCGCTAAGGCTGTTCTTGTGGAATTGACAAAGTGATATTCGGAAGCCCATAGAGGGCTATGGTAAAAAGGAAATATCTTCCGTTAAATACTGGAAAGATGCTTTCTAAGAAACTGCTTTGTGTTCTGATAATTCATCTCACAGAGTTACATCTTTCCTTCAGAAGCCTTTCGCTAAGGCTGTTCTTGTGGAATTGGCAAAGTGATAATTGGAAGCCCATAGAGTGCAATGGTGAAAAAGGAAATATCTTCCGTTAAAAACTGGAAAGAAGCTTTCTGAGAAACTGCTTTGTGTTCTGATAATTCATCTCACAGAGTTACATCCTTCCCTTCAAGAAGCCTTTCGCTAATGCTGTTCTTGTGGAATTGACAAAGTGATATTTGGAAGCCCATAGTGGGCTGCGGTGAAAGAGGAAATATCCTCGGTTAAAGACTCGAAAGAAGCTTTCTGAGAAACTGCTTTGTGTTCTGTTAATTGATCTGCCAGAGTTACATCTTTCCCTTCAAGAAGCCTTTCGCTAAGGCTGTTCTTGTGATATTGGCAAAGTGATATTTGGAAGCCATAGTGGGCTATGGTGAAAAAGGAAATATCTTCCATTACAAACTGGGAAGAAACTTTCTGAGAAACTGATTTGTGTTCTGTTAATTCATCTCTCAGAGTTACATCTTTCCCTTCAAGAAGCCTGTCGCTAAGTCTGTTCTTGTGGAATGGGTAAAGTGATATTTGGAAGCCCATAGAGCGCAATGGTGAAAAAGGAAATATCTTCCGTTAAAAACTGGAAAGAAGCTTTCTGAGAATCTGCTTTGTGTTCTGTTAATTCATCTCACAGAGTTACAGGTTTCCCTTCAAGAAGCCTTTCGCTAAGGCTGTTCTTGTGGAATTCGCAAAGTGATATTTGGAAGCCCATAGAGGGCTATGGTGAAAAAGGAAATATCTTCCTTTAAAAACTGGAAAGAAGCTTTCTGAGAAACTGCTTTGTGTTCTGTTAATTCATCTCACAGAGGTACCTCGTTCCCTTCAAGAAGCCTTTCGCTAATGCTGTTCTTGTGGAATTCGCAAAGTGATATTTGGAAGCCCATAGAGGGCTATGGTGAAAAAGGAAATATCTTCCGTTAAAACTGGAAAGAAGCTTTCTGAGAAACTGCTTTGTGTTCTGTTAATTCATCTCTCACAGTTGCAGTTTTCCCCTCAAGAAGACTTTCTCTAAGACTGTTCTTGTGTAATTCGCAAAGTGATATTTGGAAGCCCGTAGAGGGCTATGGTGAAAAAGGAAATATCTTCCGTTAAAAACTGGAAAGAAGCTTTCTGAGAAACTGCTTTGTATTCTGTTAATTCATCTCAAAGAGTCACATCTTTCCCTTCAAGAAGCATTTCGCTAAGGCTATTCTTGTGGAATTGGCAAAGTGATATTTGGAAGCCCATAGAGGGCTAGGGTGAAAAAGGAAGTATCTTCAATTAAAAACTGGAAAGAAGCTTTCTGAGAAACTGCTTTGTGTTCTGTTAATTTATCTCACAGAGTTACATCTTTCCCTTCAAGAAGCCTTTCGCAAAGGCTGTTTTTGTGGAATTGGCAAAGTGATATTTGGAAGCCCATAGAGGGCTATGGTGAAAGAGGAAATATCTTCGGTTAAAAACTGGAAAGAAGCTTTCTGAGAAACTGCTTTGTGTTCTGTTAATTCATCTCACAGAGTTTCACCTTTCCCGTCAAGAAGCCTTTCGCTAAGGCTGTTCTTGTGCAATTGGCAAAGTGATATTTGGAAGCCCATAGAGGGCAATGGTGAAAAAGGAAATATATTCCGTTAAAAACTGAAAAGAAGCTTTTGAGATACAGCTTTGTGTTCTGTTAATACATCTTACAGAGTTGCATCTTTCCCTTCAAGAAGCCTGTCGCTAAGTCTTTTCTTGTGGAATTGGCATAGTGATATTTGGAAGCCCGTAGAGGGCTATGGTGAAAAAGGAAATATCTTCCTTTAAAAACTGGAAAAAAGCTTTCTCAGAGACTGCTTTGTTTTCTGATGATTCATCTCACAGAGTTACCTCTTTACCTTCAAGTAGCCTTTCGCTAATGCTGTTCTTGTGGAATTGGCAAAGTGATATTTGAAAGCCAGTAGAGGGCTATGGTGAAAAAGGAAATATCTTCCATTAAAAACTGGGAAGAAGCTTTCTGAGAAACTGCTTTGTGTTCTGTTAATTCATCTCACAGAGTTACATCTTTCCCTCCAAGAAGCCTGTCGCTAAGTCTGTTCTTGTGGAATTGGCAAAGTGATATTTGGAAGGCCATAGAGGGCAATGGTGAAAAAGGAAATATCTTCCGTTAAAAACTTGAAAGAAGCTTTCTGAGAAACTGCTTTTTGTTCTCTTAATTCATCTCACAGAGTTACAACTTTACCTTTAAGAAGTCTTTCGCTAAGGCTGTTCTTGTGGAATTGGCAAAGTGATATTTGGAAGCCCATAGAGGGCTATGGTGAAAAAGGAAATATCTTCCTTTAAAAACTGGAAAGAAGCTTTCTGAGAAACTGCTTTGTGTTCTCTTAATTCATCTCACAGAGTTACATCTTTCCCTTTAAGAAGCCTTTCGCTAAGGCTGTTCTTGTGAAATTGGCAAAGTGATATTTGGAAGCCCATAGAGGGCTTTGGTGAAAAAGGAAATATCTTCCTTTAAAAACTGCAAAGAAGCTTTCTGAGCAACTGCTTTGTGTTCTGTTAATTCATCTCACAGCGTTACAGCTTTCACCTCAAGAAGCCTTTCTCTAAGACTGTTCTTTTGGAATTTGCAAAGTGATATTTGAAAGCCAATAGAGGGCTATGGTGAAAAAGGAAATATCTTCCGTTAAATACTGGAAAGAAGCTCTCTGAGAAACTGCTTTGTGTTCTGTTAATTCATCTCACAGAGTTACAGCTTTCACCTCATGAAGCCTTTCTCTAAGACTGTTCTTGTGGAATTGGCAAAGTGATATTTGGAAGCCCATAGTGGGCTATGGTGAAAAAGGAAATATCTTCCTTTAGAAACTGCAAAGAAGGTTTCTGAGAAACTGCTTTGTGTTCTGTTAATTCATCTCACAGAGTTACAGCTTTCACCTCAAGAAGCCTTTCTCTAAGACTGTTCTTTTGGAATTTGCAAAGTGATATTTGGAAGCCCATAGAGGGCTATGGTGCAAAAGGAAATATCTTCCGTTAAATACTGAAAGGAAGCTTTCTGAGAAACTGCTTTGTGTTCTGTTAATTCATCTCACAGAGTTACATCTTTCCCTTGAAAAAGCCTGTCGCTAAGTCTGTTCTTGTGGAATTTGCAGAGTGATATTTGGAAGCCCATAGAGGGCAAAGGTGAAAAAGGAAATATCTTCCGTTAAAAACTGGAAAGAAGCTTTCTGAGAAACTGCTTTGTGTTCTGTTAATTCATCTCACAGTGTTGCACCTGTCCCTTCAAGAAGCCTGACGCTAAGTCTGTTCTTGTGGAATTGGCAAAGTGATATTTGGAAGCCCTTAGAGGGCAATGGTGAAAAGGGAAATATCTTCCGTTAAAAACTGGAAAGAAGCTTTCTGAGAAACTGCTTTGTGTTCTGTTAATTCATCTCACAGAGTTACATCTTTCCCTTAAAGAAGCCTTTCGCTAATGCTGTTATTGTGGAATTGGAAAAGTGATATTTGGAATCCCATAGAGGGCTATGGTGAAAAAGGAAATATCTTCCGTTCAAAACTGGAAAGAAGGTTTCTGAGAAACTGCTTTGTGTTCTCTTAATTGATCTCACAGAGTTACGTCTTTCCCTTCAATAAGCCTTTCGCTAATGCTGTTCTTGTGGAATTGTCAAAGTGATATTTGGAAGCCCATGGAGGGCTATGGTGAAAAAGGAAATATCTTCCGTTGAAAACTGGAAAGAAGCTTTCTGAGAAACTGCTTTGTGTTCTGTCAATTCATCTCACAGAGTTACATCTTAAACTTCAAGAAGCCTTTCGCTAATGCTGTTCTTGTGGAATTGGCAAAGTGATATTTGGAAGCCATTAGAGGGCTACGGTGAAAAAGGAAATATCTTCCGTTATATACTGGAAAGAAGCTTTCTGAGAAACTGCTTCGTGTTCTGTTAATTCATCTCACAGAGTTACAGCTTACCGCTCAAGAAGCCTTTCTCTAACACTGTTCTTGTGGAATTGGCAATGTGATACTTGGAAGCCCATAGAGGGCTAAGGTGATAAAGGAAATATGTTCGGTTAAAAACTGGAAAGAAGCTTTCTGAGAAACTGCTTTGTGTTCTGTTAATTCATCTCACAGAGTTACATCTTTCCGTTCAAGAAGCCTGTAGCTAAGTCTGTTCTTGTGGAATTGGCAAAGTGATATTTGGAAGCCCATAGAGGGCTATGGTGAAAAAGGAAATATCTTCCGTTAAATACTGGAAAGAAGCTTTCTGAGAAACTGCTTCGTGTTCTGTTAATTCATCTCACAGAGTTACATCTTAAACTTTAAGAAGCCTTTCTCTAAGACTGTTCTTGTGGAATTGGCATTGTGATATTTGGAAGCCCATAGAGGGCTATGGTTAAAAGGGAAATATCTTCGGTTAAAAACTGGAAAGAAGCTTTCTGAGAAACTGCTTTGTGTTCTGTTAATTCATCTCACAGAGTTACATCTTTCCCTTCAAGAAGCCTTTCCCTAAGGCTGTTCTTGTGGAATTGACAAAGTGATATTTGGAAGCCCATAGAGGGCTATGGTGAAAAAGGAAATATCTTCCATTAAAAACTGGAAAGAAGCTTTCTCAGAAACTGCTTTGTGTTCTGATAATTCATCTCACAGAGTTACATCTTTCCCTTCAAGAAGCCTGTCGTTAGGTCTGTTCTTGTGGAATTGGTAAAGTGATATTTGGAAGCCCCTATGGGCAATGGTGAAAAAGCAAATATCTTTCGTTAAAAACTGGAAAGAAGCTTTCTGAGAAACTGCTTTGTGTTCTGTTAATTCATCTCCCAGAGTTACATCTTAAACTTCAAGAAGCCTTTCGCTAATGCTGTTCTTGTGGAATTGGCAAAGTGATATTTGGAAGCCTATAGAGGGCTATGGTGAAAAAGGAAATATCTTCCGTTAAATACTGGAAAGAAGCTTTCTGACAAACTGCTTAGTGTTCTGTTAATTCATCTCACAGAGTTACAGCTTTCACCTCAAGAAGCCTTTCCTTAAGACTGTTCTTGTGGAATTGGCAAGCTGATATTTGGAAGCCAGTAGAGGACTATGGTGAAAAAGGAAATATCTTCCTTTAGAAACTGAAAAGAAGGTTTCTGAGAAACTGCTTTGTGTTCTGTTAATTCATCTCACAGAGTTACATCTTTCCCTTCAAGAAGCCATTCGCTAAGGCTGTTCTTGTGGAATTGGCAAAGTGATATTTGGAAGCCCATAGAGGGCTATGGTGAAAAAGGAAATATCTTCCGTTCAAAACTGGAAAGAAGCTTTCTGAGAAACTGCTCTGTGTTCTGTTAATTCATCTCACAGAGTTACATCTTTCCCTTCAAGAAGCCTTTCGCTGAGGCTGTTCTGGTGGAATTGGCAAAGGGATATTTGGAAGCCCATAGAGGGCTATGGTGAAAAAGGAAATATCTTCTGTTCAAAACTGGAAAGAAGCTTTCTGAGAAACTGCTCTGTGTTCTCTTAATTCATCTCACAGAGTTACATCTTTCCCTTCAAGAAGACTTTCGCTAAGTCTGTTCTTGTGGAATTGGTAAAGTGATATTTGGAAGCCCCTAGAGGGCAATGGTGAAAAAGCCAATATCTTCCTTTAAAAACTGGAAAGAAGCTTTCTGAGAAACTGCTTTGTGTTCTGTTAATTCATCTCACAGAGTTACAGCTTTCCCCTCAAGAAGCCTTTCTCTAAGACTGTTCTTGTGGAATTGGCAAGCTGATATTTGGAAGCCAGTAGAGGGCTATGGTGAAAAAGGAAATATCTTCCTTTAAAAACTGCAAAGAAGCTTTCTGAGAAACTGCTTTGTGTTCTGTTAATTCATCTCACAGAGTTACAGCTTTCACCTCAAGAAGCCTTTCTCTAAGACTGTTCTTTTGGAATTTTCAAAGTGAAATTTAGAAGCCCATAGAGGGCTATTTTGCAAAAGGAAATATCTTCCGTTAAATACTGAAAAGAAGCTTTCTGAGAAACTGCTTTTTGTTCTGTTAATTCATCTCACAGAGTCACATCTTTCCCTTCAAAAAGCCTGTCGCTAAGTCTGTTCTTGTGGAATTTGCAAAGTGATATTTGGAAGCCCATAGAGGGCAAAGGTGAAAAAGGAAATATCTTCCGTTCAAAACTGGAAAGAAGCTTTCTGAGAAACTGCTTTGTGTTCTGTGAATTCATCTCACAGAGTTACATCTTTCCCTTCAAGAAGCCTTTCGCTAAGGCTGTTCTTGTGGAATTGGCAAAGTGATATTTGGAAGCCCATAGAGGGCTATGGTGAAAAAGGAAATATCTTCCTTTAAAAACTGGAAAGAAGCTTTCTGAGAAACTGCCTTGTGTTCTGTTCATTCATCTCACAGTGTTACAGCTTTCACCTCAAGAAGCCTTTCTCTAAGACTGTTCTTGTGGAATTGGCAAAGTGATATTTGGAAGCCTCTAGAGGGCTATCGTGAAAAAGGAAATATCTTCCGTTAAATACTGGAAAGAAGCTTTCTGAGAAACTGCTTTGTGTTCTGTTAATCCATCTCACAGAGTTACATCTTTCCCTTCAAGAAGCCTTTCGCTAATGCTGTTCTTGTGGAATTGGCAAAGTGATATTTGGAAACCCATAGAGGGCTATGGTGAAAAAGGAAATATCTTCCTGCAAAAACAGGAAGGAAGCTTTCTGAAAAACTGCTTTGTGTTCTGATAATTCATCTCACAGAATTACATCTTTCCCTTTAAGAAGCCTTTCGCTAGGGCTGTTCTTGTGGAATTGGCAAAGTGATATTTGGAAGCCCATAGAGGGCTATGGTGAAAAAGGAAATATCTTCCGATCAAAACTGGAAAGCAGCTTTCTGAGAAGCTGCTTTGTGTTCTGTTAATTCATCTCAAAGAGTTACATCTTTCCCTTCAAGTAGCCTGTCGCTAAGGCTGTTCTTGTGGAATTGGCAAAGTGATATTTGGAAGCCCATAGAGGGCTATGGTGAAAAAGGAAACATCTTCCATGAAAAACTGAAAAGAAGCCTTCTGAGAACCTGCTTTGTGTTCTGTTAATTCATCTCACAGAGTTACATCTTTCCCTTCAAAAGCCTTTCTCTAAGACTGTTCTTGTGGAATTGGCAAAGTGATATTTGGAAACCCATAGAGGGCTATGGTGAAAAAGGAAATATCTTCCTTGAAAAACCGGAAAGAAGCTTTCTGAAAAACTGCTTTGTGTTCTGATAATTCATCTCACAGAGTTACATCTTTCCCTTCAAGAAGCCTTTCGCTAAGGCTGTTCTTGTGGAATTGGCAAAGTGATATTTGGAAGCCCGTAGAGGGCTATGCTGAAAAAGGAAATATCTTCCTTTAAAAACTGGAAAGAAGCTTTCTGAGAAGCTGCTTTGTTTTCTGATAATTCATCTCACAGAGTTACATCTTTCCCTTCAAGAAGCCTGTCGCTAATGCTGTTCTTGTGGAATTGGCCAAGAGATATTTGAAAGCCAATAGAGGGCTATGGTGAAAAAGGAAATATCTTCCGTTAAAAACTGCAAAGAAGCTTTCTGAGAAACTGCTTTGTGTTCTGTGAATTCATCTCACAGAGTTACATCTTTCCCTTCAGGAAGCCTTTTGCTAAGGCTATTATTGTGGAATTGGCAAAGTGATATTTGGAAGCCCAAAAAGGGCTATGTTGAAAAAGGAAATATCTTCCGTTAAATACTGGAAAGAAGATTTCTGAGAAACTGCTTTGTGTTCTGTTAATTCATCTCAAAGAGTTACATCTTTCCCTTCAAGAAGCCTTTCGCGAAGGCTGTTCTTGTGGAATTGGCAAAGTGATATTTTGAAGACCATAGAGGGCTATGGTGAAAAAGGAAATATCTTCCGTTCAAAATTGGAAAGAAGCTTTCTGAGAAACTGCTTTGTGTTCTGTTAATTCATCTCACAGAGGTACAGCTTTCACCTCAAGAAGCCTTTCTCTGAGACTCTTCTTGTGGAATTTGCAAAGTGATATTTGGAAACCCGTAGAGGGCTATGGTGAAAAAGGAAATATCTTCCTTTAAAAACTGGAAGGAAACTTTCTGAGAAACTGCTTTGTGTTCTGATAATTCATCTCACAGTGTTACATCTTTCCCTTCAATAAGCCTTTCGCTAAGGCTGTTCTTGTTGAATTAACAAAGTGATATTTGAAAGCCCTTAGAGGGCTATGGTGAAGAAGGAAATATCTTCCATTAAAAACTGGAAAGAAGCTTTCTGAGAAACTCCTTTGTGTTCTGTTAATTCATCTCACAGAGTTACATCTTTCCCTTCAAAAAGCCTGTCGCTAAGTCTGTTCTTGTGGAATTGGCAAAGTTATATTTGGAAGCCCATAGAGGGCTACGGTGAAAAAGGAAATATCTTCCGTTAAAAACTGGAAAGAAGCTTTCTGAGAAACTGCTTTGTGTTCTGTTAATTCATCTTACCGAGTTACATCTTTCCCTTCAAGAAGCCTTTCGCTAAGTCTGTTCTTGTGGAATTCGCAAGGTGATATTTGGAAGCCCATAGAGGGCAATGGTGACAAAGGAAATATCTTCCTTTAAAACATGGAAAGAAGCTTTCTGAGAAACTGCTTTGTGTTCTGTTAATTCATCTCACAGAGTTACAGCTTTCACCTCAAGAAGCCTTTCTCTAAGACTGTTCTTGTGGAATTGGCAAAGTGATATTTGGAAGCCCATAGAGGGCAATGGTGAAAAAGGAAATATCTTCTGTTAAAAACTGGAAAGAAGCTTTCTGATAAACTACTCTGTGTTCTGTTAATTCATCTCACAGAGTTACATCTTTCCCTTCAAGAAGCCCTTCGCTAAGGCTGTTCTTGTTGAATTGGCAAAGTGATATTTGGAAGCCCATAGAGGGCTATGGTGAAGAAGGAAGTATCTTCCGTTAAAAACTGGAAAGCAGCTTTCTGAGAAACTGTTTTGTGTTCTGCTAATTCACCTCACAGGGTTACAGCTTTCCCTTCAAGAAGCCTTTCACTAAGGCTGTTCTTGTGGAATTGGCAAAGTGATATTTCAAAGCCCATAGAGGGCTATGGTGAAAAGGGAAATATCTTCCATTGAATACTGGATAGAAGCATTCTGAGAAACTGCTTTGGGTTCTGTTAATTCATCTCACAGAGTTTCACCTTTCCCCTCAAGAAGCCTTTCTCTAAGACTGTTCTTGTGCAATTGGCAAAGTGATATTTGGAAGCCCATAGAGGGCTATGGTGAAAAGAAATATCTTCCATTAAAACTGGAAAGAAGCTTTCTGAGAAACTGCTTTGTGTTCCGTTAATTCATCTCACAGAGTTACATCTTTCCCCTCAAGAAGCCTTTCTCTAAGGCTGTTCTTGTGCAATTGGTAAAGTGATATTTGGAAGCCCATAGAGGGCTATGGTGAAAAGGAAATATCTTCCTTGAAAACCTGGAAAGAAGCTTTCTGAGAAACTGCTTTGTGTTCTTATAATTCATCTCACAGAGTTACAACTTTCCTTCAATAAGCCTTTCTCTAAGACTGTTCTTGTTCAATTGGCAAAGTGATATTTGGAAGCCCATAGAGGGCTATGGTGAAAAGGAAATATCTTCCGTTAAAAACTGGAAAGAAGCTTTCTGAGAAACTGCTTTGTGTTCTGTTAATTCATCTCACAGAGTTACATCTTTCCTTCAAGAAGCCTTTCTCTAAGGCTGTTCTTGTGGAATTAGCAAAGTGATATTTGGAAGCCCATAGAGGGCTATGGTGAAAAGGAAATATCTTCCGTTCAAAACTGGAAAGAAGCTTTCTGAGAAACTGCTCTGTGTTCTGTTAATTCATCTCACAGAGTTACATATTTCTCTTCAAGAAGCCTTTCGCTAAGTCTGTTCTTGTGGAATTGGCAAAGGATATTTGGAAGCCCATAGAGGGCTATGGTGAAAAGGAAATATCTTCCGTTCAAAACTGGAAAGAAGCTTTCTGAGAAACTGCTTTGTGTTCTGTTAATTCATCTCACAGAGTTACATCTTTCCTTCAAGAAGCCTTCGCTAAGGCTGTTCTTGTGGAATTGGCAAAGGATATTTGGAAGCCCATAGAGGCTATGGTGAAAAGGAAATATCTTCCGTTCAAAACTGGAAAGAAGCTTTCTGAGAAACTGCTCTGTGTTCTGTTAATTCATCTCACAGAGTTACATCTTTCCTTCAAGAAGCCTTTCGCTAAGGCTGTTCTTGTGGAATTGGCAAAGTGATATTTGGAAGCCCATAGAGGGCTATGGTGAAAAAGGAAATATCTTCCGTTCAAAACTGGAAAGAAGCTTTCTGAGAAACTGCTTTGTGTTCTGTTAATTCATCTCACAGAGTTACATCTTTCCTTCAAGAAGCCTTCGCTAAGGCTGTTCTTGTGTAATTGGCAAAGGATATTTGGAAGCCCATAGAGGCTATGGTGAAAAAGGAAATATCTTCCGTTCAAAACTGGAAAGAAGCTTTCTGAGAAACTGCTCTGTGTTCTGTTAATTCATCTCACAGAGTTACATCTTTCCCTTCAAGAAGCCTTTCGCTAAGGCTGTTCTTGTGGAATTGGCAAAGTGATATTTGGAAGCCCATAGAGGGTTATGGTGAAAAAGGAAATATCTTCCGTTCAAAACTGGAAAGAAGCTTTCTGAGAAACTGCTCTGTGTTCTGTTAATTCATCTCACAGAGTTACAACTTTCCCTTCAAGAAGCCTTTCGCTAAGGTTGTTATTGTGGAATTGACCAAGGGATATTTGGAAGCCCATAGAGGGCTATGGTGAAAAATGAAATATCTTCCGTTAAAAACTGCAAAGAAGCTTTCTGAGAAACTGCTCTGTATTCTGTTAATTCAACTCACAGAGTTACATCTTTCCCTTCAAGAAGACTTCGCTAAGGCTGTTCTTGTGGAATTGGCAAAATGATATTTGGAAGCCCATAGAGGGCTATGGTGAAAAAGGAAATATCTTCGGTTAAATACTGGAAAGAAGCTTTCTGAGAAAGTGCTCTGTGTTCTGTTAATTCATCTCACAGAGTTACATCTTTCCCTTCAAGAAGCCTTTCGCTAAGGCTGTTCTTGTGGAATTGGCAAAGGGATATTTGGAAGCCCGTGAGGGCTATGGTGAAAAGGAAATATCTTCCTTTAAAAACTGGAAAAAGCTTTCTGAAAACCTGCTCTGTGTTCTGTTAATTCACGTCACAGTGTTACATCTTTCTCTTCAAGAAGCCTTTCGCTTAGGCTGTTCTTGTGGAATTGGCAAAGTGATATTTGGAAGCCCATAGAGGGCTACAGTGAAAAAGGAAATATATTCCGTTAAAAACTGGAAAGAAGCTTTCTGAGAAACTGCTTTGTGTTCTGTTAATTCATCTCACCGTGTTACAGCTTTCTGTTCAAAAAGCCTGTCGCTAAGTCTGTTCTTGTGGAATTCGCAAAGTGATATTTGGAAGCCCATAGAGGGCAATGGTGAAAAAGGAAATATCTTCCTTTAAAAACTGGAAAGAAGCTTTCTGAGAAACTGCTTTGTGTTCTGTTAATTCATCTCACAGAGTTACAGCTTTCACCTCAAGAAGCCTTTCTCTAAGACTGTTCTTGTGGAATTGGCAAAGTGATATTTGGAAGCCCGTAGAGGGCTATGGTGAAAAAGGAAATATCTTCCGTTAAAAACTGGAAAGAAGCTTTCTGAGGAACTGCTTTGTGTTCTGATAATTCATCTCACAGAGTTACATGTTTCCGTTCAATAAGTCTTTCCCTAAGGCTGTTCTTGTGGAATTGGCAAAGGGATATTTGGAAGCCCTTAGAGAGCTATTGTGAAAAAGGAAATATCTTTCTTTAAAAACTGGAAAGAAGCTTTCTGAGAAACTGCTTTGTGTTCTGTTAATTCATCTCAGAGAGTTACATCTTTCCCTTCAACAACCCTTTCTCTAAGACTGTTATTGTGGAATTGGCAAAATGATATCTGGAAGCCCATGGAGGCTATGGTGAAAAAGGAAATACCTTCCGTTAACAACTGGAAAGAAGCTTTCTGAGAAACTGCTTTGGGTTCTGTTAATTCATCTCACGAGTTACATCTTTCCTTCAAGAAGCCTTTAAGCATGCTGTTCTTGTGGAATTGGCAAAGTGATATTTGGAAGCCCATAGAGGCAATGGTGAAAAATATCTTCCGTTAAAACTGGAAAGAAGCTTTCTAAGAAACTGCTTTGTGTTCTGTTAATTCATCTCACAGAGTTACAGCTTCCCCTTCAATAAGCCTTTCGCAAAGGCTGTTCTTGTGGAATTGGCAAAGTGATATTTGGAAGCCCATAGAGGGCTAAGGTGAAAAGGGAAATATCTTCCGTTAAATACTGGAAAGAAGCTTTCTGAGAAACTGCTTTGTGTTCCGTTAATTCATCTCACAGAGTTACGGCTTTCACCTCAAGAAGCCTTTCTCTAAGTCTGTTCTTGCGGAATTTGCAAAGTTATATTTGGAATCCCATAGAGGGCTATGGTGAAAAAGGAAATACCTTCCTTTGAAAACTGGAAAGAAGCTTTCTGAGAAACTGCTTTCTGTTCTTATAATTCAATTCACAGAGTTACAACTTTCCCTTCAATAAGCCTTTCTATGAGACTGTTCTTGTGCAATTGGCAAAGTGATATTTGGAAGCCCATAGAGGGCTATGGTGAAAAAGGAAATTTCTTCCGTTCAAAACTGGAAAGAAGCTTTCTGAGAAACTGCTTTGTGTTCTGTTAATTCATCTCACAGAGTTACATCTTTCCCTTCTAGAAGCCTTTCGCTAAGGCTGTTCTTGTGGAATTGGCAAGGGATATTTGAAGCCCATAGAGGCTACGGTGAAAAAGGAAATATCTTCCGTTCAAAACTGGAAAGAAGGTTTCTGAGAAACTGCTCTGTGTTCTGTTAATTCATCTCACAGAGTTACATCTTTCCTTCAAGAAGCCTTTCGCTCTGACTCTTCTTGTGAAATTGGGAAAAGGATATTTGGAAGCCCATAGAGGACTATGGTGAAAAGGAAATATCTTCTCCAAAATTGGAAAAGCTTTCTGAGAAACTGCTCTGTGTTCTGGTAATTCATCTCACAGACTTACATCTTTCCCTTCAAAAGCCTTCGCTAAGGCTGTTCTTGTGGAATTAGCAAAGTGATATTTGGAAGCCCCTAGAGGGCTATGGTGAAAAAGGAAATATCTTCCGTTCAAAACTGGAAAGAAGCTTTCTGAGAAACTGCGCTGTGTTCTGTTAATTCATCTCCCAGAGTTACATCTTTCCCTCCAAGAAGCCTTTCGCTAAGGCTGTTCTTGTGGAATTGGCAAAGGGATATTTGGAAGCCCATAGAGGGCTAAGGTGAAAATGGAAATATCTTCCATTCAAAACTGGAAAGAAGCTTTCTGAGAAACTGCTCTGTGTTGTGTTAATTCATCTCACAGGGTTACATCTTTCCCTTCAAGAAGCCTTTCGCTAAGGCTGTTGTTGTGGAATGGGCAAAGTGATATTTGGAAGCCCATAGAGGGCTATGGTGAAAAAGGAAATATCTTCCGTTCAAAACTGGAAAGAAGCTTTCTGGGAAACTGCTCTGTGTTCTGTTAATTCATCTCACAAAGTTACATCTTTCCTTCAAAGTTTTCGCTAAGGCTGTTCTTGTGGAATTAGCAAAGGGATATTTGGAAGCCCGTAGAGAGCTATGGTGAAAAAGGAAATCTCTTCCGTTCAAAACTGGAAAGAAGCTTTCTGAGGAACTGCTTTGTGTTCTGTGAATTCATCTCACAGAGTTCCATCTTTCCCTTCAAGAAGCCTTTCGCTAAGGCTGTTCTTGTGGAATTGGCAAAGTGATATTTGGAAGCCCATAGAGGGCTATGGTGAAAAAGGATATCTTCCGTTAAATACTGGAAAGAAGCTTTCTGAGAAACTGCTTTGTTTTCTGTTAATTCATCTCACAGAGTGTCAGCTTTCCCCTCAAGAAGCCTTTCTCTGAGACTGTTCTTGTGGAATTTGAAAGTTATATTTGGAATCCCATAGAGGGCTATGGTGAAAGAGGAAATATCTTCCTTTAAAAACTGGAAAAAAGCTTTCTGATTAACTTCTTTGTGTTCTGATAGTTCATCTCACGGAGTTACAACTTTCCCTTCAATAAGCCTTTCTGAAAACCGTTCTTGTGCAATTGGCAAAGTGATATTTGGAAGCCCATAGAGGGCTATGGTGAAAAAGGAAATATCTTCCGTTCTAAACTGGAAAGAAGCTTTCTGAGAAACTGCTTTGTGTTCTGTGAATTCATCTCACGAAGTTACATCTTTCCCTTCAATAAGCGTTTCGCTAAGGCTATTCTTGTGGAATTGGCAAAGTGATATTTGGAAACCCATAGAGGGCTATGGTGAAAAAGGAAATATCTTCCGTTAAATACTGGAAAGAAGCTTTCTGAGAAACTGCTTTGTGTTCTGTTAATTCATCTCACAGAGTTTCAGCTTTCCCCTCAAGAAGCCTTTCTCTGAGACTGTTCTTGTGGAATTTGAAAGTTATATTTGGAATCCCGTAGAGGGCTATGGTGAAAAAGGAAATATCTTCCTTTAAAAACTGGAAAGAAGCTTTCTGAGAAAATTCTTTGTGTACTGACAGTTCATCTCACGGAGTTACAACTTTCCCTTCAATAAGCCTTTCTCAAAACCGTTTTGTGCAATTGGCAAAGTGATATTTGGAAGCCCATAGAGGGCTATGGTGAAAAAGGAAATATCTTCCGTTCTAAACTAGAAAGAAGCTTTCTGAGAAACTGCTTTGTGTTCTTTTAATTCATCTCACAGAGTTACATCTTTCCCTTCAAGAAGACTTTCGCTAAGGCTGTTGTTGTGGAATAGGGAAAGGGATATTTGGAAGCCAGTAGAGGGCTATGGTGAAAAAGGAAATATCTTCCGTTCAAAACTTGAAAGAAGCTCTCTGAGAAACTGCTTTGTGTTCTGTTAATTCATCTCACAGAGGTACAGCTTTCACCTCAACAAGCCTTTCTCTGAGACTGTTCTTGTGGAATTAGCAAAGGGATATTTGGAAGCCCATAGAGGGCTATGGTGAAAAAGGAAATATCTTCCTTTAAAAATTGGAAGGAAGCTTTCTGAGAAACTGCTTTCTGTTCTGATAATTCATCTCACAGAGTTACAGCTTTCACCTCAAGAAGCCTTTCTCTAAGACTGTTCTTTTGGAATTGGCATAGTGATATTTGGAAGCCCATACAGGGCTATGGTGAAAAAGGAATGATCTTCCGTTCAAAACTGGAAAGAAGGTTTCTGAGAAACTGCTTTCTGTTCTGTTAATTCATCTCACAGAGTTACATCTTTCCCTTCTAGAAGCCTTTCGCTAAGGCTGTTCTTGTGGAATTGGCAAAGGGATACTTGGAAGCCCATAGAGGGCTATGGTAGAAAAGGAAATATCTTCCGTTCAAAACTGGAAAGAAGTTTTCTGAGAAACTGCCCTGTGTTCTGTTAATTCATCTCACAGAGTTACATCTTTCCCTTCAATAAGCCCTTTGCTAAGGATGTTCTTGTGGAATTGGCAAAAGGATATTTGAAAGCCCATAGAGGGCTACGGTGAAAAACGAAATATCTTCCGTTCAAAACTGGAAAGAAGCTTTCGGAGAAACTGCTCTGTGTTCTGTTAATTCATCTCACAGAGTTACATCTTTCCCCTCAAGAAGCCTTTCGCTAAGGCTGTTCTTGTGGAATTGGCAAAGGGATATTTGGAAGCCCATAGAGGGCTATGGTGAAAAAGGAAATATCTTCCGTTCAAAACTGGAAAGAAGCTTTCTGAGAAACTGCTTTGTGTTCTGTTAATTCATCTCACAGAGTTACATCTTTCCCTTCAAGAAGCCTTTCGCTAAGGCTGTTCTTGTGGTATTGGCAAAGTGATATTTGGAAGCCCTTATAGAGCTATGGTGAAAAAGGGAATATCTTTCTTTAAAAACTGGAAAGAAGCTTTCTGAGAAACTGCTCTGTGTTCTGTTAATTCATCTCACAGAGTTACATCTTTCCCTTCAAGAAGCCCTTCGCTAAGGGTGTTATTGTGGAATTGACCAAGGGATATTTGGAAGCCCATAGAAGGCTATGGTGAAAAATTAAATATCTTCCGTTCAAAAGTGGAAAGAAGCTTTCTGAGAAACTGCTCTGTGTTCTGTTAATTCATCTCACAGAGTTACATCTTTTTCTTCAAGAAGCCTTTCGCTAAGGCTGTTCTTGTGGAATTGGCAAAATGATATTTGGAAGCCCATAGAGGGCTATGGTGAAAAAGGAAATATCTTCCGTTAAATACTGGAAAGAAGCTTTCTGAGAAAGTGCTTTGGGTTCTGTTAATTCATCTCACAGCGTTACATCTTTCCCTTCAAGAAGTCTCTCGCTTATGCTGTTCTTGTGGAATTGGCAAAGTGATATTTGGAAGCCCATAGAGGGCAAAGGTGAAAAAGGAAATATCTTCCGTTAAAAAGTTGGAAAGAAGCTTTCTGAGAAACTGCTTTGTGTTGTGTTAATTCATCTCACAGAATTACAGCTTTCCTTCAAGAAGCCTTTCGCTAAGGCTGTTCTTGTGGAATTGGCAAAGGATATTTGGAAGCCCATAGGGCTATGGTGAAAAAGGAAATATCTTCCGTTCAAAACTGGAAAGAAGCTTTCTGAAAACTGCTCTGTGTTCTGTTAATTCATCTCACAGAGTTACATATTTCTCTTCAGAAGCCTTTCGCTAAGTCTGTTCTTGTGGAATTGGCAAGGATATTTGGAAGCCCATAGAGGTCTATGGTGAAAAATAAATCTTCCGTTCAAAACTGGAAAGAAGCTTTCTGAGAAACCTGCTCTGTGTTCTGTTAATTCATCTCGAGTTACATCTTTCCCTTCAAAGACTTTCGCTAAGGCTGTTATTGTGGAATTGCAAAGGGATATTTGGAAGCTCATAGAGGGCTAAGGTGAAAATGGAAATATCTTCCATTCAAAACTGGAAAGAAGCTTTCTGAGAAACTGCTCTGTGTTGTGTTAATTCATCTCACAGGGTTACATCTTTCCCTTCAAGAAGCCTTTCGCTAAGGCTGTTCTTGTGGAATTGGCAAAGGGATATTTGGAAGCCCATAGAGGGCTATGGTGAAAAAAGAAATATCTTCCGTTCAAAACTGGAAAAAAGCTTTCTGAGAAACTACTCTGTGTTCTGTTAATTCATCTCACAGAGTTACATCTTTCCCTTCAAGAAGCCTTTCGCTAAGGCTGTTCTTGTGGAATTGGCAAAGTGATATTTGGAGGCCCATAGAAGGCTATGGTGAAAAAGGAATTATCTTCCGTTCAAAACTGGAAAGAAGCTTTCTAAAAACCTGCTCTGTGTTGTGTTAATTCATCTCACAGAGTTACATCTTTCCCTTCAAGAAGCTTTTCGCTAAAGCTGTTCTTGTGGAATTGGCAAAGTGATATTTGGAAGCCCATAGAGGGCTATGGTGAAAGAAGGAAATATCTTCCATTAAAAACTGGAAAGAAAGAAACTCCTTTGTGTTCTGTTAATTCATCTCACAGAGTTACATCTTTCCTTCAAGAAGCCTGTCGCTAAGTCTGTTCTTGTGGAATTGGCAAAGTAATATTTGGAAGCCCATAGAGGGCTACGGTGAAAAAGGAAATATGTTCCGTTCAAAACTGGAAAGAAGCTTTCTGAGAAACTGCTTTGTGTTCTGTTAATTCATCTCACCGTGTTACAGCTTTCTGTTCAAAAAGCCTGTCGCTAAGTCTGTTCTTGTGGAATTCGCAAAGTGATATTTGAAGCCCATAGAGGGCAATGGTGACAAGGAAATATCTTCCTTTAAAAACTGGAAAGAAGCTCTGAGAAACTGCTTGGTGTTCTGTTAATTCATCTCACAGAGTTACAGCTTTCACCTCAAGAAGCCTTTCTCTAAGACTGTTCTTGTGGAATTGGCAAAGTGATATTTGGAAGCCCATAGAGGGCTATGGTGAAAAAAATATCTTCCGTTAAAAACTGGAAAGAAGCTTTCTGAGAAACTGCTTTGTGTTCTGTTAATTCATCTCACAGAGTTACATCTTTCCCTTCAAAAGCCTTTCGTTAAGGCTGTTCTTGTGGAATTGCAAAGTGATATTTGGAAGCCCATAGGGCTATGGTGTAAGGAAAATATCTTCGGTTAAAAACTGGAAAAGTAGCTTTCTGAGAAACTACTTTGTGTTCTGTTAATTCATCTCAAAGAGTTACATCTTTCCTTCAAGAAGCCTTTCACTAAGGCTGTTCTTGTGGAATTGGCAAAGTGATATTTGGAAGCCCATAGAGGGCTATGGTGAAAAATATCTTCCGTTCAAAACTGGAAAGAAGCTTTCTGAGAAACTGCTTTGTGTTCTGTTAATTCATCTCACAGAGTTACATCTTTCCCTTCAAAAGCCTTTCCTTCAAGGCTGTTCTTGTGGAATTGGCAAAGTGATATTTGGAAGCCCATAGAGGGCTATGGTGAAAAAAATATCTTCCGTTAAATACTGGAAGAAGCTTTCTGAGAAACTGCTTTGTGTTCTGTTAATTCATCTCACAGGTTTCAGCTTTCCCCTCAAAGCCTTTCTCTAAGACTGTTCTTGTGGAATTTGAAAGTGATATTTGGAAGCCCATAGAGGCTATGGTGAAAAAAGAAATATCTTCCTTTAAAACTGGAAAGAAGCTTTCTGAGAAACTGCTTTGTGTTCTGATAGTTCATCTCACAGAGTTACAACTTTCCTTCAATAAGCCTTTCTCAAACTGTTCTTGTGCAATTGGCAAAGTGATATTTGGAAGCCCATAGAGGCTATGGTGAAAAAGGAAATATCTTCCGTTCTAAACTGGAAAGAAGCTTTCTGAGAAACTGCTTTGTGTTCTGTTAATTCATCTCACAGAGTTACATCTTTCCTTCAGAAGCCTTTCCTTCTAAGGCTGTTCTTGTGGAATTAGCAAAGGATATTTGGAAGCCATAGGGGCTATGGTGAAAAAGGAAATATCTTCCGTTCAAAACTGGAAAGAAGCTTTCTGAGAAACTGCTTTGTGTTCTGTTAATTCATCTCACAGAGTTACAGCTTTCACCTCAAGAAGCCTTTCTCTAAGGATTGTTCTTGTGGAATTAGCAAAGGATATTTGGAAGCCCATAGAGGCTATGGTGAAAAAGGAAATATCTTCCGTTCAAAACTGGAAAGAAGCTTTCTGAGAAACTGCTTTGTGTTCTGATAATTCATCTCACAGAGTTACATCTTTCCTTCAAGAAGCCTTTCGCTAAGGCTGTTCTTGTGGAATTAGCAAAGTGATATTTGGAAGCCCATAGAGGCTGTGGTGAAAAATATCTTCCGTTCAAAACTGGAAAGAACCTTTCTGAGAAACTGCTCTGTGTTCTGTTAATTCATCTCACAGGTTACATCTTTCCTTCAAAAGCCTTTCGCTAAGGCTGTTCTTGTGGAATGGCAAAGGATATTTGGAAGCCCATAGAGGGCTATGGTGAAAAGGAAATATCTTCCGTTCAAAACTGGAAGAAGCTTTCTGAAACTGCTCTGTGTTCTGTTAATTCATCTCACAGAGTTACATCTTTCCTTCAAAGAAACCTTTTCGCCTGTTCTTGTGGAATTGGCAAGGGATATTTGGAAGCCCATAGAGGGCTATGGTGAAAAAAGAATATCTTCGTTCAAAACTGGAAAGAAGCTTTCTGAGAAACTGCTCTGTGTTCTGCTAATTCATCTCACAGAGTTACATCTTTCCTTCAAGAAGCCTTTCGCTAAGGCTGTTCTTGTGGAATTGGCAAAGTGATATTTGGAAGCCATAGAGGGCTATGGTGAAAAAGGATATATCTTCCGTTCAAAACTGGAAAGAAGCTTTCTGAGAAACTGCTCTGTGTTCTGTTAATTCATCTCACAGGTTACAACTTTCCTTCAAGCCTTTCGCTAAGGGTGTTCTTGTGGAATTGACCAAGGGATATTTGGAAGCCCATAGAGGGCTATGGTGAAAAAATTAGTTAAAAACTGGAAAAAGCTTTCTGAGAAACTGCTCTGTATTCTGTTAATTCAACTCACAGAGTTACATCTTTCCTTCAAGAAGACTTTCCTAAGGCTGTTCTTGTGGAATTGGCAAAATGATATTTGGAAGCCCATAGAGGGCTATGGTGAAAAAAATATCTTCCGTTAAAACTGGAAAGAAGCTTTCTGAGAAAGTGCTCTGTGTTCTGTTAATTCATCTCACAGGTTACATCTTTCCTTCAAGAAGCCTTTCGCTAAGGCTGTTCTTGTGGAATTGGCAAGGATATTTGGAAGCCCGTGAGGGCTATGGTGAAAAAGGAAATATCTTCCGTTCAAAACTGGAAAAAGCTTTCTGAGAAACTGCTCTGTGTTCTGTTAATTCATCTCACAGAGTTACATCTTTCCTCAAGAAGCCTTTCGCTAAGGCTGTTCTTGTGGAATTGCAAAGTGATATTTGGAAGCCCATAGAGGCTATGGTGAAAAATATCTTCCGTTCAAAACTGGAAAGAAGCTTTCTGAAAACTGCTCTGTGTTCTGTTAATTCATCTCACAGGTTACATCTTTCCTTCAAAAAGCCTTTCCTAAGGCTGTTCTTGTGGAATTGGCAAAGTGATATTTGGAAGGCCATAGGGGCTATGGTGAAAAGGAAATATCTTCCTTTAAAAACTGGAAGAAGCTTTCTGAGAAACTGCTTTGTGTTCTGATAATTCATCTCACAGTTTTACATCTTTCCCTTCAAGAAGCCTTTCGGTAAGGCTGTTCTTGTTGAATTGGCAAAGTGATATTTGGAAGCCCATAGAGGGCTATGGTGAAGAAGGAAATATCTTCCATTAAAAACTGGAAAGAAGCTTTCTGAGAAACTCCTTTGTGTTCTGTTAATTCATCTCACAGAGTTACATCTTTCCTTCAAGAAGCCTGTCGCTAAGTCTGTTCTTGTGGAATTGGCAAAGCAATATTTGGAAGCCCATAGAGGTCTACAGTGAAAAAGGAAATATATTCCGTTAAAAACTGGAAAGAAGCTTTCTGAGAAACTGCTTTGTGTTCTGTTAATTCATCTCACCGTGTTACAGCTTTCTGTTCAAAAAGCCTGTCGCTAAGTCTGTTCTTGTGGAATTCAAAGTGATATTTGAAGCCCATAGAGGGCTATGGTGAAAAGGAAATATCTTCATTAAAAACTGGAAGAAGCTTTCTTAGAAACTGCTTTGTGTTCTGTTATTTCATCTCACCGTGTTACAGCTTTCCGTTCAAAAAGCCTGTTGCTAAGTCTTTTCTTGTGGAATTCGCAAAGTGATATTTGGAAGCCCATAGAGGCAATGGTGACAAAGGAAATATCTTCCTTTAAAAACTGGAAAGAAGCTTTCTGAGAAACTGCTTTGTGTTCTGATAATTCATCTCACAGAGTTACATCTTTCCTTCAAGAAGCCTTTCTCTAAGGCTGTTCTTGTGGAATTGGCAAAGTGATATTTGAAACCCGTGAGGCTATGGTGAAAAAGGAAATATCTTCCGTTAAAAACTGGAAAGAAGCTTTCTGAGGAACTGCTTTGTGTTCTGATAATTCATCTCACAGAGTTGCATCTTTCCTTCAATAAGTCTTTCTAAGGCTGTTCTTGTGGAATTGGCAAAGTGATATTTGGAAATCCTTATGGAGCTATTGTGAAAAAGGAAATATCTTTCTTTAAAAACTGGAAGAAGCTTTCTGAGAAACTGCTTTGTGTTCTGTTAATTCATCTCACAGAGTTACATCTTTCCCTTCAAAAAGCCTTTCTCTAAGACTGTTATTGTGGAATTGGCAAAATGATATTTGGAAGCCCATAGAGGGCTATGGTGAAAAAAATATCTTCCGTTAAAAACTGGAAAGAAGCTTTCTGAGAAACTGCTCTGTGTTCTGTTAATTCATCTCACAGAGTTACATCTTTCCCTTCAAGAAGCCTTTAGCTAAAGGCTGTTCTTGTGGAATTGGCAAGGATATTTGGAAGCCCATAGAGGGCTATGGTGGAACAGGAAATATCTTCCGTTCAAAACTGGAAAGAAGCTTTCTGAGAAACTGCTCTGTGTTCTGTTAATTCATCTCACAGAGTTACATCTTTCCTTCAATAAGCCTTTCTCTAAGGATGTTCTTGTGGAATTGGCAGGGATATTTGGAAACCCATAGAGGGCTATGGTGAAATATCTTCCGTTCAAAACTGGAAGAAGCTTTCTGAGAAACTTCTCTGTGTTCTGTTAATTCATCTCACAGAGTTACATCTTTCACCTCAAGAAGCCTGTCTCTAAGTCTGTTCTTGTGGAATTGGCAAAGTGATATTTGGAAGCCCATAGAGGGCAATGGTGAAAAAGGAAATATCTTCCTTTAAAAACTGGAAAGAAGCTTTCTGAGAAACTGCTTTGTGTTCTGTTAATTCATCTCACAGAGTTACAGCTTTCACCTCAAGAAGCCTTTCTCTAAGACTGTTCTTGTGAAATTGGCAAAGTGATATTTGGAAGCCCATAGAGGGCTATGGTGAAAAAGGAAATATCTTCCGTTAAAAACTGGAAGAAGCTTTCTGAGGAACTGCTTTGTGTTCTGATAATTCATCTCACAGAGTTACATGTTTCCCTTCAATAAGCCTTTCCTAAGGCTGTTCTTGTGGAATTGGCAAAGTGATATTTGGAAGCCCATAGAGACTATTGTGAAAAAGGAAATATCTTCCGTTAAAAACTGGAAAGAAGCTTTCTGAGAAACTGCTTTGTGTTCTGATAATTCATCTCACAGAGTTACATCTTTCCCTTCAAAAGCCTTTCTCAAAAGGCTGTTCTTGTGGAATTGGCAAAGTGATATTTGGAAGCCCATAGAGGCTATGGTGAAAAAATATCTTCCGTTCTAAACTGGAAAAAGCTTTCTGAGAAACTGCTTTGTGTTCTGTTAATTCATCTCACAGTTACATCTTTCCCTTCAAAGCCTTTTCGCTAAGGCTGTTCTTGTTGAATTGGCAAAGTGATATTTGGAAGCCCGTAGAGGGCTATGGTGAAAAAGGAAATATCTTCCGTTAAATACTGGAAAGAAGCTTTCTGAGAAACTGCTTTGTGTTCTGTTAATTCATCTCACAGAGTTTCAGCTTTCCCCTCAAGAAGCCTTTCTCTAAGACTGTTCTTGTGGAATTTGAAAGTTATATTTGGAATCCCATAGAGGGCTATGGTGAAAAAGGAAATATCTTCCTTTAAAAACTGGAAAGAAGCTTTCTGAGAAACGTCTTTGTGTTCTGATAGTTCATCTCACGGAGTTACAACTTTCCCTTCAATAAGCCTTTCTAAAACCGTTCTTGTGCAATTGGCAAAGTGATATTTGGAAGCCCATAGAGGGCTATGGTGAAAAAGGAAATATCTTCCGTTCTAAACTGGAAAGAAGCTTTCTGAGAAACTGCTTTGTGTTCTGTTAATTCATCTCACAGAGTTACATCTTTCCCTTCAAGAAGCCTTTTCGCTAAGGCTGTTCTTGTGGAATTGGCAAGGATATTTGGAAGCCAATAGGGGCTATGGTGAAAAAGAAGAAATATCTTCCGTTCAAAACTGGAAAGAAGCTTTCTGAGAAACTGCTTTGTGTTCTGTTAATTCATCTCACAGAGTTACATCTTTCCCTTCAAAAGCCTTTCTCTAATGTTCTTGTGGAATTGTGCAAAGTGATATTTGGAAGCCCATAGGGCTATGGTGAAAAAGGAAATATCTTCCTAGAAACTGGAAAGAAGCTTTCTGAGAAACTGCTCTGTGTTCTGTTAATTCATCTCACAGAGTTACAGCTTTCCTTCAAGAAGCCTTTCTCTAAGGCTGTTCTTGTGGAATTGGCAAAGTGATATTTGGAAGCCATAGAGGGCTATGGTGAAAAAGGAAATATCTTCCGTTCAAAACTGGAAAGAAGCTTTCTGAGAAACTGCTTTGTGTTCTGTTAATTCATCTCACAGAGTTACATCTTTCCCTTCAAGAAGACTTTCGCTAAGGCTGTTCTTGTGGAATTGGCAAAGTGATATTTGGAAACCCATAGAGGCTATGGTGAAAAAAGGAAATATCTTCCGTTCAAAACTGGAAAGAAGCTTTCTGAGAAAATTGCTCTGTGTTCTGTTAATTCATCTCACAGAGTTACATCTTTCCCTTCAAAAAGCCTTTCTCTAAAAGGCTGTTCTTGTGGAATTGGCAAAGGGATATTTGGAAGCCCATAGAGGGCTATGGTGAAAAGGAAATATCTTCCGTTCAAAACTGGAAAGAAGCTTTCTGAGAAACTGCTCTGTGTTCTGTTAATTCATCTCACAGGTTACATCTTTCCCTTCAAGAAGCCTTTCGCTAAGGCTGTTCTTGTGGAATTGGCAAGGGATATTTGGAAGCCCATAGAGGGCTACGGTGAAAAAGGAGAAATATCTTCCGTTCAAAACTGGAAAGAAGCTTTCTGAGAAACTGCTCTGTGTTCTGTTAATTCATCTCACAGAGTTACATCTTTCCTTCAAAAAGCCTTTCGCTAAAGGCTGTTCTTGTGGAATTGGCAAAGTGATATTTGGAAGCCCTTAGAGGGCTATGGTGAAAAGATATCTTCCGTTCAAAACTGGAAGAAGCTTTCTGAGAAACTGCTCTGTGTTCTGTTAATTCATCTCACAGGTTACATCTTTCCCTTCAAGAAGCCTTTCGCTAAGGCTGTTCTTGTGGAATTGGCAAAGTGATATTTGGAAGCCCTTAGAGAGCTATGGGGAAAAAGGAAATATCTTCCGTTAAAAACTGGAAAGAAGCTTTCTGAGAAACTGCTTTGTGTTCTGTTAATTCATCTCACAGAGTTACATCTTTCCTTCAAGAAGCCTTTCGCTAAGGCTGTTCTTGTGGAATTGGCAAAGGGATATTTGGAAGCCATAGAGGGCTATGGTGAAAAAATTAAATATCTTCCGTTCAAAACTGGAAAGAAGCTTTCTGAGAAACTGCTCTGTGTTCTGTTAATTCATCTCACAGAGTTACATCTTTCTCTTCAAGAAGCCTTTCGCTAAGGCTGTTCTTGTGGAATTGGCAAATGATATTTGGAAGCCCATAGAGGGCTATGGTGAAAAAGGAAATATCTTCCGTTCAAAACTGGAAAGAAGCTTTCTGAGAAACTGCTTTGTGTTCTGTTAATTCATCTCACAGAGTTACATCTTTCCTTCAAGAAGCCTTTCGCTAAGGCTGTTCTTGTGGAATTGGCAAAGGATATTTGGAAGCTCATAGAGGGCTATGGTGAAAAGGAAATATCTTCCATTCAAAACTGGAAAGAAGCTTTCTGAGAAACTGCTCTGTGTTCTGTTATTCATCTCACAGAGTTGCATCTTTCCTTCAAGAAGCCTTTCTCTAAGTCTGTTCTTGTGGAATTGGCAAGGTGATATTTGGAAGCCCATAGAGGCTATGGTGAAAAAGGAAATATCTTCCGTTCAAAACTGGAAGAAGCTTTCTAGAAACTGCTCTGTGTTCTGTTAATTCATCTCACAGAGTTACATCTTTCCCTTCAACAAGCCTGTCGCTAAGTCTGTTCTTGTGGAATTGGCAAAGTAATATTTGGAAGCCCATAGAGGGCTATGGTGAAAAAGGAAATATCTTCCGTTAAAAACTGGAAAAACTTTCTGAGAAACTGCTTTGTTCTGTTAATTCATCTCACAGAGTTACAGCTTTCACCTTCAAGAAGCCTGTTGCTAAGTCTGTTCTTGTGGAATTGCAAAAGTGATATTTGGAAGCCCATAGAGGGCTATGGTGAAAAAAAGGAAATATCTTCCTTTAAAACTGGAAGAAGCTTTCTGAGAAACTGCTTTGTGTTCTGTTAATTCATCTCACAGGTTACATCTTTCACCTCAAAAGCCTTTCTCTAAGACTGTTCTTGTGGAATTGTAAAAGTGATATTTGGAAACCCCATAGAGGGCTATGGTGAAAAAGGAAATATCTTCCGTTAAAAACTGGAAAGAAGCTTTCTGAGAAACTGCTTTGTGTTCTGATAATTCATCTCACAGAGTTACATCTTTCCTTCAAAAGCCTTTCCCTAAGGCTGTTCTTGTGGAATTGGCAAAAGTGATATTTGGAAGCCCATAGAGGGCTATGGTGAAAAGGAAATATCTTCCGTTAAAACTGGAAGAAGCTTTCTGAGAAACTGCTTTGTGTTCTGTTAATTCATCTCACAGGTTACATCTTTCCTTCAAGAAGCCTTTCGCTAAGTCTGTTCTTGTGGAATTGGCAAGTGATATTTGGAAGCCCATAGAGGGCTATGGTGAAAAGGAAATATCTTCCTTTAAAACTGGAAAAGAAGCTTTCTGAGAAACTGCTTTGTGTTCTGTTAATTCATCTCAGAGTTACATCTTTCCCTTCAAAGCCTTTCGCTAAGTCTGTTCTTGTGGAATTAGCAAGTGATATTTGGAAGCCCATAGAGGGCTATGGTGAAAAAGGAAATATCTTCCTTTAAAAACTGGAAAGAAGCTTTCTGAGAAACTGCTTTGTGTTCTGTTAATTCATCTCACAGAGTTACATCTTTCCCTTCAAAGAAGCCTTTCTCTAAGCTGTTCTTGTGGGAATTTGGAAAAGTGATATTTGGAAGCCCATAGAGGGCTATGGTGAAAAGGAAATATCTTCCGTTAAAACTGGAAGAAGCTTTCTGATAAACTGCTTTGTGTTCTGTTAATTCATCTCACAGAGTTACATCTTTCCTTCAAAGAAGCCTTTCGCTAAGGCTGTTCTTGTGGAATTGGCAAAGTGATATTTGGAAGCCCATAGAGGGCTATGGTGAAAAGGAAATATCTTCCGTTAAAAACTGGAAAGAAGCTTTCTGAGAAACTGCTGTGTTCTGCTAATTCATCTCACAGAGTTACATCTTTCCTTCAAAAGCCTTTCTCTAAGACTGTTCTTGTGGAATTGCAAAGTGATATTTGGAAGCCCATAGGGCTATGGTGAAAAAGGAAATATCTTCCGTTAAAAAACTGGAAAGAAACTTTCTGAGAAACTGCTTTGTGTTCTGTTAATTCATCTCACAGAGTTACATCTTTCCCTTCAAGAAGCCTTTCTCGCTAAGCTGTTCTTGTGGAATTGGCAAAGTGATATTTGGAAGCCCATAGAGGGCTATGGTGAAAAAGGAAATATCTTCCTTTAAAAACTGGAAAAGCTTTCTGAGAAACTGCTTTGTGTTCTGTTAATTCATCTCACAGAGTTACAACTTTCCTTCAAGAAGCCTTTCCTAAGCTTGTGGAATTGGCAAAGTGATATTTGGAAGCCCATAGAGCTATGGTGAAAAGGAAATATCTTCCGTTCAAAACTGGAAAAAGCTTTCTGAGAAACTGCTGTGTTCTGTTAATTCATCTCACAGAGTTACATCTTTCCATTCAAGAAGCCTTTCGCTAAAGGGTGTTCTTGTGGAATTGGCAAAGTGATATTTGGAAGCCCATAGAGGGCTATGGTGAAAAATTAAATATCTTCCGTTCAAAACTGGAAGAAGCTTTCTGAGAAACTGCTTTGTGTTCTGTTAATTCATCTCACAGAGTTACACTTTCCCTTCAAGAAGCCTTTCTCTAAGACTGTTCTTGTGGAATTGGCAAAGTGATATTTGGAAGCCCATAGAGGGCTATGGTGAAAAGGAAATATCTTTCCGTTAAAAACTGGAAAGAAGCTTTCTGAGAAACTGCTTTGTGTTCTGTTAATTCATCTCACAGAGTTACAGCTTTCCCTTCAATAAGCCTTTCGCTAAGGCTGTTCTTGTGGAATTGGCAAAGTGATATTTGGAAGCCCATAGAGGCTATGGTGAAAAAAGGAAATATCTTCCGTTCAAACTGGAAAGAAGCTTTCTGAGAAACTGCTCTGTGTTCTGTTAATTCATCTCACAGAGTTACATCTTTCCTTCAAAGAAGCCTTTCGCTAAGGCTGTTCTTGTGGAATTGGTAAAGGGATATTTGGAAGCCCATAGGGCTATGGTGAAAAGGAAATATCTTCCGTTCAAAACTGGAAAGAGCTTTCTGATAAACTGCTCTGTGTTCTGTTAATTCATCTCACAGAGTTACATCTTTCCCTTCAAGCCTTTCGCTAAGGCTGTTCTTGTGGAATTGGCAAAGGGATATTTGGAAGCCCATAGAGGTCTATGGTGAAAAGGAAATATCTTCCGTTAAAAACTGGAAAGAAGCTTTCTGAGAAACTGCTCTGTGTTCTGTTAATTCATCTCACAGAGTTACATCTTTCCCTTCAAGAAGCCTTTCGCTAAGGCTGTTCTTGTGGAATTGGCAAAGGGATATTTGGAAGCTCATAGAGGCTATGGTGAAAAGGAAATATCTTCCATTCAAAACTGGAAAGAAGCTTTCTGAGAAACTGCTCTGTGTTCTGTTAATTCATCTCACAGGGTTACATCTTTCCCTTCAAGTAGCCTTCGCTAAGGTTGTTCTTGTGGAATTTGGCAAGGGATATTTGGAAGCCCATAGAGGGCTATGGTGAAAAAGGAAATATCTTCCGTTCAAAACTGGAAAAAGCTTTCTGAGAAACTGCTCTGTGTTCTGTTAATTCATCTCACAGAGTTACATCTTTCCTTCAAAAGCCTTTCGCTAAGGCTGTTCTTTTGGAATAGGCAAAGTGATATTTGGAAGCCCATAGAGGGCTATGGTGAAAAAGGAAATATCTTCCGTTAAAAAACTGGAAAGAAGCTTTCTGAGAAACCGCTTTGTGTTCTGTTAATTCATCTCAGAGAGTTACATCTTACCCTTCAAAAAAGCCTTTCGCTAAGTCTGTTCTTGTGGAATTGGCAAAGTGATATTTGGAAGCCCATAGAGGGCTATGGTGAAAAGTAAATATCTTCCGTTAAAACTGGAAAGAAGCTTTCTGAGAAACTGCTTTGTGTTCTGTTAATTCATCTCACAGAGTTACATCTTTCCCTTCAAGAAGCCTTTCGCTAAGGCTGTTCTTGTGGAATTGGCAAAGTGATATTTGGAAGCCCATAGAGGGCTATGGTGAAAAAGGAAATACCTTCCATTAAAAACTGGAAAGAAGCTTTCTGAGAAACTGCTTTGTGTTCTGTTAATTCATCTCACAGAGTTACATCTTTCCCTTCAAGAAGACTTTCGCTAAGGCTGTTCTTGTGGAATTGGCAAAGTGATATTTGGAAGCCCATAGAGGGCTATGGTGAAAAGGAAATATCTTCGTTAAAAACTGGAAAGAAGCTTTCTGACAAAATGTTCTGTGTTCTGTTAATTCATCTCACAGAGTTACATCTTTCCTTCAAGAAGCCCTTTCGCTAAGGCTGTTCTTGTGGAATTGGCAAAGGGATACTTGGAACCCCATAGAGGGCTATGGTAAAAAAGGAAATATCTTTCGTTCAAAACTGGAAAGAAGCTTTCTGAGAAACTGCTCTGTGTTCTGTTAATTCATCTCACAGAGTTACATCTTTCCCTTCAATAAGCCCTTTTGCTAAGGATGTTCTTGTGGAATTGGCAAAGTGATATTTGGAAGCCCATAGAGGGCTATGGTGAAAAGGAAATATCTTCCGTTCAAAACTGGAAAGAAGCTTTCTGAGAAACTGCTCTGTGTTCTGTTAATTCATCTCACAGAGTTACATCTTTCCCTCAGAAGCCTTTCTAAGGACTGTTCTTGTGGAATTGGTAAAGTGATATTTGGAAGCCCATAGAGGGCTATGGTGAAAAGGATATATCTTCCATTCAAAACTGGAAATAAGCTTTCTGAGAAACTGCTCTGTGTTCTGTTAATTCATCTCACAGAGTTACGTCTTTCCCTTCCAGAAGCCTTCGCTACAAGGCTGTTCTTGTGGAATTGACAAAGGGATATTTGGAAGCCCATAGAGGGCTATTGTGAAAAATTATATATCTTCCGTTCAAAACTGGAAAGAGAAGCTTTCTGACAAACTGCTCTGTGTTCGGTTAATTCAACTCACAGAGTTACATCTTTCCTTCAAAAAGCCTTTAAGCTAAGGCTGTTCTTGTTGAATTGTCAAAGGATATTTGGAAGCCCATAGAGGCTATGGTGATAAAGGAAATATCTTCCGTTCAAAACTGGAAAGAAGCTTTCTGAGAAACTGCTCTGTGTTCTGTTAATTCATCTCACAGGTAACATCTTTCCCTTCAAGAAGCCTTTCGCTAAGGCTGTTCTTGTGGAATTGGCAAGGATATTTGGAAGCCCATAGGGCTATGGTGACAAGGAAATATCTTCCGTTCAAAACTGGAAAGCCTTCTGAGAAACTGCTCTGTGTTCTGTTAATTCATCTCACAGAGGTACATCTTTCCCTTCAGAAGCCTTTCGCTAAGAGCTGTTTCTTGTGGTATTAGCAAAGGGATATTTGGAAGCCCATATAGGGCTATGTTGAAAAAAAATATCTTCCGTTCAAAACTGGAAAGAAGCTTTCTGAGACTGCTCTGTTCTGTTAATTCATGTCACAGAGTTACATCTTTCCTTCACGAAGCCTTTCTAAGGCTGTTCTTGTGGAATTAGCGAAGGATATTTGGAAGCCCATAGAGGGCTATGGTGGAAAAAGAAATATCTTCCGTTCAAAACTGGAAAGAAGGTTTCTGAGAAACTGCTCTGTGTTCTGTTAATTCATCTCACAGAGTTACATCTTTCCTTCAAGAAGCCTTTCGCTAAGGGTGTTCTTGTGGAATTGGCAAGGGATATTGTGAAACCAATAGAGGGCTATGGTGAAAAAGGAAATATCTTCCGTTCAAAACTGGAAAGGCGCTTTCTGATAAACTTCTCTGTGTACTGTCAATTCATCTCACGGAGTTACATCTTCTCCTTCAAGAAGCCTTTCGCTAAGGCTGTTCTTGTGGAATTGGCAAAGGGATATTTGGAAGCCATAGAGGGCTATGTGAAAAAAGGAAATATCTTCCGTTCAAAACTGGAAAGAAGCTTTCTGAGAAACTGCTCTGTGTTCTGTTAATTCATCTCACAGAGTTACATCTTTCCCTTCAAGAAGCCTTTGCTAAGGCTGTTCTTGTGGAATTAGCAAAGTGATATTTGGAAGCCCATAGAGGTATGGTGAAAAATTAAATATCCTTCCGTTCAAAACTGGAAAGAAGCTTTCTGAGAAACTGCTCTGTGTTCTGTTAATTCAACTCACAGAGTTAAATCTTTCCTTCAAAAAGCCTTTACGCTAAGGCTGTCCTTGTGGAATTAGCAAAGTGATATTTGGAAGCCCATAGGGCTACGGTGAAAAAGAAATATCTTCCGTTCAAAACTGGAAAAAGCTTCTGAGAAACTGCTCTGTGTTAATTCAAATCACAGAGTTACATCTTTCCTTCAAGAAGACTTTCGCTAAGGCTGTTCTTGTGGAATTGGCAAGGATATTTGGAAGCCCATAGAGGGCTACGGTGAAAAATATCTTCTGTTCAAAACTGGAAAGAAGCTTTCTGAGAAACTGCTCTGTGTTCTGTTAATTCATCTCACAGAGTTACATCTTCCCTCAAAAAGCCTTTCCGCTAAGGCTGTTCTTGTGGAATTGGCAAGGATATTTGGAAGCCCATAGAGGGCTACGGTGAAAAAGGAAATATCTTCCGTTCAAAACTGGAAAGAAGCTTTCTGAGAAACTGCTCTGTGTTCTGTGAATTCATCTCACAGAGTTACATCTTTCCTTCAAGAAGCCTTCGCTAAAGCTGTTCTTGTGGAATTGGCAAGGATATTTGGAAGAACATGAGGGCTATGGTGAAAAAGGAAATATCTTCCGTTCAAAACTGGAAAGAAGGAGTCTGAGAAACGGCTCTGTGTTCTGTTAATTCAACTCACAGGTTACATCTTTCCTTCAAGAAGCCTTTCTAAAGGCTGTTCTTGTGGAATTGGCAAAGTGATATTTGGAATCCCTTAGGGCTATGGTGAAAAAGGATATGTCTTCCGTTCAAAACTGGAAAGAAGCTTTCTGAGAAACTGCTCTGTGTTCTGTTAATTCATCTTACAGAGTTACATCTTTCTCCTTCAGAAGCCTTTCGCTAAGGCTCTTCTTGTGAAATTGGGAAAGGGATATTTGGAAGCCCATAGGGGCTATGGTGAAAAAGGAAATATCTTCCGTTCAAAACTGGAAAGAAGCTTTCTGAGAACTGCTCTGTGTTCTGTTAATTCATCTCACAGAGTTACATCTTTCCCTTCAAAGCCTCTCGCTTAAGGCTGTTCTTGTGGAATTGGCAAAGTGATATTTGGAAGCCCATAGAGGGCTATGGTGAAAAATATCTTCCGTTAAAAACTGGAAAGAAGCTTTCTGAGAAACTGCTTTGTGTTCTGTTAATTCATCTCACAGAGTTACAGTTTCCTTCAATAAGCCTTCCTTCAAGGCTGTTCTTGTGGAATTGGAAAGGGATATTTGGAAGCCCATAGAGCTATGGTGAAAAAGGAAATATCTTCCGTTCAAAACTGGAAAGAAGCTTTCTGAGAAACTGCTCTGTGTTCTGTTAATTCAACTCACAGGTTACATCTTTCCCTTCAAGAAGCCTTTCGCTAAGGCTGTTCTTGTGGAATTGGCAAAAGTGATATTTGGAAGCCTTAGAGGGCTATGGTGAAAAAGGAAATATCTTCCATTCAAAACTGGAAAGAAGCTTTCTGAGAAACTGCTTTGTGTTCTGTTAATTCATCTCACAGAGTTACATCTTTCCCTTCAAGAAGCCTTCGCTAAGGCTGTTCTTGTGGAATTGGCAAAGGGATATTTGGAAGCCCATAGAGGGCTATGGTGAAAAAGGAAATATCTTCCGTTCAAAACTGGAAAGAAGCTTTCTGACAAACTGCTCTGTGTTGTTAATTCATCTCACAGAGTTACATCTTTCCTTCAAGAAGCCTTTCGCTAAGGCTGTTCTTGTGGAATTGTCAAAGGATATTTGGAAGCCCATAGAGGCTATGGTGATAAAGGAAATATCTTCCGTTCAAAACTGGAAAGAAGCTTTCTGAGAAACTGCTCTGTGTTCTGTTAATTCATCTCACAGGTAACATCTTTCCTTCAAGAAGCCTTCGCTAAGGCTGTTCTTGTGGAATTGGCAAAGGATATTTGGAAGCCCATAGGGGCTATGGTGACAAAGGAAATATCTTCCGTTCAAAACTGGAAAGAAGCCTTGAGAAACTGCTCTGTGTTCTGTTAATTCATCTCACAGAGGTACATCTTTCCTTCAAGAAGCCTTTCGCTAAGGCTGTTTTTGTGGAATTGGCAAAGGGATATTTGGAAGCCCATATAGGGCTATGTTGAAAAAAAAATATCTTCCGTTCAAAACTGGAAAGAAGCTTTCTGAGACTGCTCTGTGTTCTGTTAATTCATGTCACAGAGTTACATCTTTCCCTTCACGAAGCCTTTCGCTAAGGCTGTTCTTGTGGAATTAGCAAGGATATTTGGAAGCCCATAGAGGGCTATGGTGGAAAAGGAAATATCTTCCGTTCAAAACTGGAAAGAAGCTTTCTGAAACTGCTCTGTGTTCTGTTAATTCATCTCACAGAGTTACATCTTTCCCTTCAAGAAGCCTTTCGCTAAGGGTGTTCTTGTGGAATTAGCAAAGGGATATTGTGAAACCAATAGAGGGCTATGGTGAAAAGGAATATCTTCCGTTCAAAACTGGAAAGAAGCTTTCTGATAAACTGCTCTGTGTTCTGTCAATTCATCTCACAGAGTTACATCTTCTCCTTCAAAAGCCTTTCGCTAAGGCTGTTCTTGTGGAATTGGCAAAGGATATTTGGAAGCCCATAGAGGCTATGGTGAAAAAGGAAATATCTTCCGTTCAAAACTGGAAAGAAGCTTTCTGAGAAACTGCTCTGTGTTCTGTTAATTCATCTCACAGAGTTACATCTTTCCCTTCAAGAAGCCGCTAAGGCTGTTCTTGTGGAATTGGCAAAGGGATATTTGGAAGCCCATAGAGGTATGGTGAAAAATTAAATATCTTCCGTTCAAAACTGGAAAGAAGCTTTCTGAGAAACTGCTCTGTTCTGTTAATTCATCTCACAGAGTTAAATCTTTCCCTTCAAGAAGCCTTTCGCTAAGGCTGTCTTGTGGAATTGGCAAGTGATATTTGGAAGCCCATAGAGGCTACGGTGAAAAAGGAAATATCTTCCGTTCAAAACTGGAAAGAAGCTTTCTGAGAAACTGCTCTGTGTTCTGTTAATTCATCTCACAGAGTTACATCTTTCCTTCAAGAAGACTTTCGCTAAGGCTGTTCTTGTGGAATTGGCAAAGGGATATTTGGAAGCCCATAGAGGCTACGGTGAAAAAGGAAATATCTTCTGTTCAAAACTGGAAAGAAGCTTTCTGAGAAACTGCTCTGTGTTCTGTTAATTCATCTCACAGAGTTACATCTTCCTCAAAGCCTTTCGCTAAGGCTGTTCTTGTGGAATTGGCAAAGTGATATTTGGAAGCCCATAGAGGCTATGGTGAAAAAGGAAATATCTTCCGTTCAAAACTGGAAAGAAGCTTTCTGAGAAACTGCTTTGTGTTCTGTAATTCATCTCACAGAGTTACATCTTTCCTTCAAAAGCCTTTCGCTAAAGCTGTTCTTGTGGAATTGGCAAAGGGATATTTGGAAGAACATAGAGGGCTATGGTGAAAAGGAAATATCTTCCGTTCAAAACTGGAAAAAGCTTTCTGAGAAACTGCTCTGTGTTCTGTTAATTCAACTCACAGAGTTACATCTTTCCCTTCAAAAAGCCTTTCGCTAAGCTGTTCTTGTGGAATTGGCAAAGTGATATTTGGAAGCCATAGAGGCTATGGTGAAAAAGGAAATATCTTCCGTTCAAAACTGGAAAGAAGCTTTCTGAGAAACTGCTCTGTGTTCTGTTAATTCATCTCACAGAGTTACATCTTTCCCTTCAAGAAGCCTTTCGCTAAGGCTGTTCTTGTGGAATTAATAAAGTGATATTTGGAAGCCCATAGAGGGCTATGGTGAAAAAGGAAATATCTTCCTTTAAAAACTGGAAAGAACATTTCTGAGAAACTGCTCTGTGTTCTGTTAATTCATCTCACAGAGTTACATCTTTCCCTTCAAGAAGCCTTTTGCTAAGACTGTTCTTGTGGAATTGGCAAAGTGATATTTGGAAGCCCATAGAGGCTACGGTGAAAAAGGAAATATCTTCCGTTCAAAACTGGAAAGAAGCTTTCTGAGAAACTGCTCTGTGTTCTGTTAATTCATCTCACAGAGTTACATCTTTCCCTTCAAGAAGCCTTTCGCTAAGGCTGTTCTTGTGGAATTTGCAAAGTGATATTTGGAAGCCCATAGAGGCTATGGTGAAAAAGGTAATATCTTCCTTTCAAAACTGGAAAGAAGCTTTCTGAGAAACTGCTCTGTGTTCTGTTAATTCATCTCACAGAGTTACATCTTTCCCTTCAAGAAGCCTTTCGCTAAGGCTGTTCTTGTGGAATTGGCAAAGTGATATTTGGAAGCCCATAGAGGGCTATGGTGATAAAGGAAATATCTTCCGTTCAAAAGTGGAAAGAAGCTTTCTGAGAAACTGCTCTGTGTTCTGTTAATTCATCTCACAGAGTTACATCTTTCCTTCAAAGCCTTTCGCTAAGGCTGTTCTTGTGGAATTGGCAAAGGATATTTGGAAGCCCATAGAGGCTACGGTGAAAAAGGAATATCTTCCGTTCAAAACTGGAAAGAAGCTTTCTGAGAAACTGCTCTGTGTTCTGTTAATTCATCTCACAGAGTTACATCTTTCCCTTCAAGAAACCTTTCGCTAAGGCTGTTCTTGTGGAATTGGCAAAGGATATTTGGAAGCCCATAGAGGGCTATGGTGAAAAGGAAATATCTTCCGTTCAAAACTGGAAAGAAGCTTTCTGAGAAACTGCTCTGTGTTCTGTTAATTCATCTCACAGAGTTACATCTTTCCCTTCAAGAAGCCTTTCGCTAAGGCTGTTCTTGTGGAATTAGCAAAGGGATATTTGGAAGACCATAGAGGGCTATGGTGAAAAAGGAAATATCTTCCGTTAAAAACTGGAAAGAAGCTTTCTGAGAAACTGCTCTGTGTTCTGTTAATTCAACTCACAGAGTTACATCTTTCCCTTCAAGAAGCCTTTCGCTAAGGCTGTTCTTGTGGAATTGGCAAAGTGATATTTGGAATCCCTTAGAGGGCTATGGTGAAAAGGATATATCTTCCATTCAAAACTGGAAAGAAGCTTTCTGAGAAACTGCTCTGTGTTCTGTTAATTCATCTCACAGAGTTACATCTTTCCTTCAAGAAGCCTTTCGCTAAGGCTGTTCTTGTGGAATTGGCAAAGGATATTTGGAAACCCTTAGAGGCTATGGTGAAAAAGGAAATATCTTCCGTTCAAAACTGGAAAGAAGCTTTCTGAGAAACTGCTCTGTGTTCTGTTAATTCATCTCACAGAGTTACATCTTCCTCAAGAAGCCTTTCGCTAAGGCTGTTCTTGTGGAATTGGCAAAGGATATTTGGAAGCCCATAGAGGGCTACGGTGAAAAAGGAAATATCTTCCGTTCAAAACTGGAAAGAAGCTTTCTGAGAAACTGCTCTGTGTTCTGGCAAGCATCTCACAGAGTTACATCTTTCCTTCAAGAAGCCTTTCGCTAATGCTGTTCTTGTGGAATTGGCAAAGGATATTTGGAAGACCATAGAGGGCTATGGTGAAAAAGGAAATATCTTCCGTTCAAAACTGGAAAGAAGCTTTCTGAGAAACTGCTCTGTGTTCTGTTAATTCAACTCACAGAGTTACATCTTTCCTTCAAGAAGCCTTCGCTAAGGCTGTTCTTGTGGAATTAGCAAAAGTGATATTTGGAATCCCATAGAGGGCTATGGTGAAAAGCAAATAACTTCCGTTCAAAACTGGAAAGAAGCTTTCTGAGAAACTGCTCTGTGTTCTGATAATTCATCTCACAGAGTTACATCTTTCCTTCAAGAAGACTTTCGCTAAGGCTGTTCTTGTGGAATTGGCAAAGGGATATTTGGAAGCCCATAGAGAACTATGGTGAAAAAGGAAATATCTTCCGTTCAAAACTGGAAAGAAGGTTTCTGAGAAACTGCTCTGTGTTCTGGTAATTCATCTCACAGAGTTACATCTTTCCCTTCAAGAAGCCTTTCGCTAAGGCTGTTCTTGTGGAATTGGCAAAGTGATATTTGGAGGCCCATAGAGGGCTATGGTGAAAAACGAAATATCTTCCGTTCAAAACTGGAAAGAAGCTTTCTAAAAACCTGCTCTGTGTTCTGTTAATTCATCTCACAGAGTTACATCTTTCCCTTCAACAAGCCTTTCGCTAAGGCTGTTCTTGTGGAATTGGCAAAGGATATTTGGAAGCCCATAGAGGGCTATGTGAAAAAAGGAAATATCTTCCGTTCAAAACTGGAAAGAAGCTTTCTGAGAAACTGCTCTGTGTTCTGTTAATTCATCTCACAGAGTTACATCTTTCCCTTCAAGAAGACTTTCGCTAAGGCTGTTCTTGTGGAATTTGCAAAGTGATATTTGGAAACCCATAGAGGGCTATGGTGAAAAAGGAAATATCTTCCTTTAAAAACTGGAAGAAGCTTTCTGAGAAACTGCTTTGTGTTCTGATAATTCATCTCACAGTGTTACATCTTTCCTTCAATAAGCCTTTCGCTAAGGCTGTTCTTGTGGAATTGGCAAAGTGATATTTGGAAGCCCATAGAGGGCTATGGTGAAAAAGGAAATATCTTCCTTTAAAAACTGGAAAGAAGCTTTCTGAGAAACTGCTTTGTGTTCTGTTAATTCATCTCACAGAGTTACAGTTTTCACCTCAAGAAGCCTTTCTCTAAGACTGTTCTTGTGGAATTGGCAAGTGATATTTGGAAGCCCATAGAGGCTATGGTGAAAAAGGAAATATCTTCCGTTAAAACTGGAAAGAAGCTTTCTGAGAAACTGCTTTGTGTTCTGATAATTCATCTCACAGAGTTGCATCTTTCCTTCAATAAGCCTTTCTCTAAGGCTGTTCTTGTGGAATTGGCAAAGTGATATTTGGAAGCCCTTAGAGGGCTATGGTGAAAAAGGAAATATCTTTCTTTAAAAACTGGAAAAAGCTTTCTGAGAAACTGCTTTGTGTTCTGTTAATTCATCTCACAGAGTTACATCTTTCCCTTCAAGAAGCCTGTCGCTTATTCTGTTCTTGTGGAATTGGCAAAGTGATATTTGGAAGCCCATAGAGGCTATGGTGAAGAAGGAAATATCTTCCGTTCAAAACTGGAAAGAAGCTTTCTGAGAAACTGCTTTGTGTTCTGTTAATTCATCTCACAGAGTTACATCTTTCCTTCAAGAAGCCTTTCGCTAAGGCTGTTCTTGTGGAATTGGGAAAGGGATATTTGGAAGCCCATAGAGGCTATGGTGAAAAGGAAATATCTTCCGTTCAAAACTGGAAAAAGCTTTCTGAGAAACTGCTCTGTGTTCTGTTAATTCATCTCACAGAGTTACAGCTTTCACCTCAAGAAGCCTTTCTCTGAGACTGTTCTTGTGGAATTTGCAAAGTGATATTTGGAAACCCATAGAGGGCTATGGTGAAAAGGAAATATCTTCCGTTAAAACTGGAAGAAGCTTTCTGAGAAACTGCTTTGTGTTCTGATAATTCATCTCACAGTTACATCTTTCCCTTCAATAAGCCTTTCGCTAAGGCTGTTCTTGTGGAATTGGCAAAGTGATATTTGGAAGCCCATAGAGGGCTATGGTGAAGAAGGAAATATCTTCCATTAAAACTGGAAAGAAGCTTTCTGAGAAACTGCTTTGTGTTCTGTTAATTCATCTCACAGAGTTACATCTTTCCCTTCAAGAAGCCTTTCGCTAAGTCTGTTCTTGTGGAATTGGCAAGTGATATTTGGAAGCCCATAGAGGGCTATGGTGAAAAAAATATCTTCCGTTAAAACTGGAAAGAAGCTTTCTTAGAAACTGCTTTGTGTTCTGTTAATTCATCTCACAGAGTTACAGCTTTCCCTTCAAGAAGCCTTTCGCTAAGTCTGTTCTTGTGGAATTGCAAAGTGATATTTGGAAGCCCATAGAGGGCTATGGTGAAAAAATATCTTCCTTTAAAAACTGGAAAGAAGCTTTCTGAGAAACTGCTTTGTGTTCTGTTAATTCATCTCACAGAGTTACAGCTTTCACCTCAAGCTAAGACTGTTCTTGTGGAATTGGCAAAGTGATATTTGGAAGCCCATAGAGGGCTATGGTGAAAAGGAAATATCTTCCGTTAAAACTGGAAAGAAGCTTTCTGAGAAACTGCTTTGTGTTCTGTTAATTCATCTCACAGGTTACATCTTTCCCTTCAATAAGCCTTTCTCTAAGACTGTTCTTGTGGAATTGGCAAATGATATTTGGAAGCCCATAGAGGGCTATGGTGAAAAGGAAATATCTTCCGTTAAATACTGGAAAGAAGCTTTCTGAGAAACTGCTTTGTTCTGTTAATTCATCTCACAGAGTTACATCTTTCCCTCAAGAAGCCTTCGCTAAGGCTGTTCTTGTGGAATTGGCAAAGGGATATTTGGAAGCCCATAGAGGGCTATGGTGAAAAGAAATATCTTCCATTCAAAACTGGAAGAAGCTTTCTGAAAACTGCTCTGTGTTCTGTTAATTCATCTCACAGAGTTACATCTTTCCTTCAAGAAGCCTTTCGCTAAGGCTGTTCTTGTGGAATTTGCAAAGTGATATTTGGAAGCCCATAGAGGGCTATGGTGAAAAAGGAAATATCTTCCGTTAAAACTGGAAAGAAGCTTTCTGAGAAACTGCTCTGTGTTCTGTTAATTCATCTCACAGAGTTACATCTTTCCTTCAATAAGCCTTTCGCTAAGGCTGTTCTTGTGGAATTTGCAAAGTGATATTTGGAAGCCCATAGAGGGCTATGGTGAAGGAGGAAATATCTTCCATTAAAACTGGAAAGAAGCTTTCTGAGAAACTGCTTTGTGTTCTGTTAATTCATCTCACAGAGTTACATCTTTCCTTCAAGAAGCCTGTCGCTAAGTCTGTTCTTGTGGAATTGGCAAAGTGATATTTGGAAGCCCATAGAGGCTATGGTGAAAAAGGAAATATATTCCGTTAAAACTGGAAAGAAGCTTTCTTAGAAACTGCTTTGTGTTCTGTTAATTCATCTCACAGAGTTACAGCTTTCCCTTCAAAAGCCTGTTGCTAAGTCTGTTCTTGTGGAATTTGCAAAGTGATATTTGGAAGCCCATAGAGGGCAATGGTGACAAAGGAAATATCTTCCTTTAAAAACTGGAAAGAAGCTTTCTGAGAAACTGCTTTGTGTTCTGTTAATTCATCTCACAGAGTTACATCTTTCCCTTCAAAAGCCTTTCTCTAAGACTGTTCTTGTGGAATTGGCAAAGTGATATTTGGAAACCCATAGAGGGCTATGGTGAAAAGGAAATATCTTCCGTTAAAACTGGAAGAAGCTTTCTGAGAAACTGCTTTGTGTTCTGTTAATTCATCTCACAGAGTTACATCTTTCCCTTCAATAAGCCTTTCCTAAGGCTGTTCTTGTGGAATTGGCAAAGTGATATTTGGAAGCCCATAGAGCTATGGTGAAAAGGAAATATCTTCCTTTAAAAACTGGAAAAAGCTTTCTGAGAAACTGCTTTGTGTTCTGTTAATTCATCTCACAGAGTTACATCTTTCCCTTCAAGAAGCCTTTCGCTAAGGCTGTTCTTGTGGAATTGGCAAAGTGATATTTGGAAGCCCATAGAGGGCAATGGTGAAAAAGGAAATATCTTCCGTTAAAACTGGAAAGAAGCCTTCTGAGAAACTGCTTTGTGTTCTGTTAATTCATCTCACAGAGTTACATCTTTCCTTCAAGAAGCCTTTCGCTAAGGCTGTTCTTGTGGAATTGGCAAAGTGATATTTGGAAGCCCATAGAGGGCTATGGTGAAAAGGAAATATCTTCCGTTCAAAACTGGAAGAAGCTTTCTGAGAAACTGCTTTGTGTTCTGTTAATTCATCTCACAGAGTTACATCTTTCCTTCAAGAAGCCTTTCGCTAAGACTGTTCTTGTGGAATTTGCAAAGTGATATTTGGAAACCCATAGAGGCTATGGTGAAAAGGAAATATCTTCCTTTAAAAACTGGAAGAAGCTTTCTGAGAAACTGCTTTGTGTTCTGATAATTCATCTCACAGTTACATCTTTCCTTCAATAAGCCTTTCGCTAAGGCTGTTCTTGTGGAATTGGCAAAGTGATATTTGGAAGCCCATAGAGGGCTATGGTGAAGAAGGAAATATCTTCCATTAAAAACTGGAAAGAAGCTTTCTGAGAAACTCCTTTGTGTTCTGTTAATTCATCTCAGAGAGTTACATCTTTCCTTCAAGAAGCCTTTCGCTAAGTCTGTTCTTGTGGAATTGGCAAGTGATATTTGGAAGCCCATAGAGGGCTATGGTGAAAAAAATATCTTCCGTTAAAACTGGAAAGAAGCTTTCTGAGAAACTGCTTTGTGTTCTGTTAATTCATCTCACAGAGTTACAGCTTTCCCTTCAAGAAGCCTTTCGCTAAGTCTGTTCTTGTGGAATTAGCAAAGTGATATTTGGAAGCCCATAGAGGGCTATGGTGAAAAAGGAAATATCTTCCTTTAAAAACTGGAAAGAAGCTTTCTGAGAAACTGCTTTGTGTTCTGTTAATTCATCTCACAGAGTTACAGCTTTCCTTCAAGAAGCCTTTCGCTAAGACTGTTCTTGTGGAATTGGCAAAGTGATATTTGGAAGCCCATAGAGGGCTATGGTGAAAAAGGAAATATCTTCCGTTAAAACTGGAAAGAAGCTTTCTGAGAAACTGCTTTGTGTTCTGTTAATTCATCTCACAGAGTTACATCTTTCCTTCAAGAGCCTTTTCGCTAAGCTGTTCTTGTGGAATTGGCAAAGTGATATTTGGAAGCCCATAGAGGGCTATGGTGAAAAAGGAAATATCTTCCGTTAAAACTGGAAAGAAGCTTTCTGAGAAACTGCTTTGTGTTCTGTTAATTCATCTCACAGAGTTACAGCTTTCCTCAAGAAGCCTTTCTCTAAGACTGTTCTTGTGGAATTGGCAAAGTGATATTTGGAAGCCCTTAGAGGGCTATGGTGAAAAAGGAAATATCTTCCTTTAAAAACTGGAAAGAAGCTTTCTGAGAAACTGCTTTGTGTTCTGTTAATTCATCTCACAGAGTTACATCTTTCCTTCAAGAAGCCTTTCGCTAAGTCTGTTCTTGTGGAATTGGCAAGTGATATTTGGAAGCCCATAGAGGGCTATGGTGAAAAAGGAAATATCTTCCGTTAAAACTGGAAAGAAGCTTTCTGAGAAACTAATTTGTGTTCTGTTAATTCATCTCACAGAGTTACAGCTTTCCTTCAAAAGCCTTTCTCTAAGGCTGTTCTTGTGGAATTGGCAAAGTGATATTTGGAAGCCCATAGAGGCTATGGTGAAAAAGGAAATATCTTCCGTTAAAACTGGAAAGAAGCTTTCTGAGAAACTGCTTTGTGTTCTGTTAATTCATCTCACAGAGTTACAGCTTTCCTTCAAAGCCTTTCTCTAAGACTGTTCTTGTGGAATTGGTAAAGTGATATTTGGAAGCCCATAGAGGGCTATGGTGAAAAAGGAAATATCTTCCGTTAAAACTGGAAGAAGCTTTCTGAGAAACTGCTTTGTGTTCTGTTAATTCATCTCACAGAGTTACATCTTTCACCTTCAAGAAGCCTTTCTAAGACTGTTCTTGTGGAATTGGCAAAGTGATATTTGGAAGCCCATAGAGGGCTATGGTGAAAAAGGAAATATCTTCCGTTAAAACTGGAAAGAAGCTTTCTGAGAAACTGCTTTGTGTTCTGTTAATTCATCTCACAGAGTTACAGCTTTCCTTCAATAAGCCTTTCGCTAAGTCTGTTCTTGTTGAATTGGCAAAGTGATATTTGGAAGCCCATAGAGGCTATGGTGAAAAAGGAAATATCTTCCGTTCAAAACTGGAAAGAAGGTTTCTGAGAAACTGCTCTGTGTTCTGTTAATTCATCTCACAGAGTTACATCTTTCCTTCAAGAAGCCTTTCGCTAAGGCTGTTCTTGTGGAATTGGCAAAGGGATATTTGGAAGCCCATAGAGGGCTATGGTGAAAAATATCTTCCGTTCAAAACTGGAAAGAAGCTTTCTGAGAAACTGCTTTGTGTTCTGTTAATTCATCTCACAGAGTTACAGTTTCCCCTTCAATAAGCCTTTCGCTAAGGCTGTTCTTGTGGAATTGGGAAAGGGATATTTGGAAGCCCATAGAGGCTATGGTGAAAAGGAAATATCTTCCGTTCAAAACTGGAAAGAAGCTTTCTGAGAAACTGCTCTGTGTTCTGTTAATTCATCTCACAGAGTTACATCTTTCCCTTCAAGAAGCCTTTCGCTAAGGCTGTTCTTGTGGAATTGGCAAAGGGATATTTGGAAGCCATTAGAGGGCTATGGTGAAAAAGGAAATATCTTCCGTTCAAAACTGGAAAGAAGCTTTCTGAGAAACTGCTCTGTGTTCTGTTAATTCATCTCACAGAGTTACATATTTCTCTTCAAGAAGCCTTTCGCTAAGAATGTTCTTGTGGAATTGGCAAAGTGATATTTGGAAGCCCATAGAGGCTATGGTGAAAAAGGAAATATCTTCCGTTCAAAACTGGAAGAAGCTTTCTGAGAAACTGCTCTGTGTTCTGTTAATTCATCTCACAGAGTTACATCTTTCCCTCAAGAAGCCTTTCTTCGCTAAGGCTGTTCTTGTGGAATTGCAAAGGGATATTTGGAAGCCCATAGAGGCTATGGTGAAAAAGGAAATATCTTCCATTCAAAACTGGAAAGAAGCTTTCTGAGAAACTGCTCTGTGTTCTGTTAATTCATCTCACAGAGTTGCATCTTTCCTTCAATAAGCCTTTCGCTAAGGCTGTTCTTGTGGAATTGGCAAAGTGATATTTGGAGGCCCATAGAGGCTATGGTGAAAAGGAAATATCTTCCGTTGAAAACTGGAAAGAAGCTTTCTGAGAAACTGCTCTGTGTTCTGTTAATTCATCTCACAGAGTTACATCTTTCCTTCAAGAAGCCTTTCGCTAAGGCTGTTCTTGTGGAATTGCAAAGTGATATTTGGAAGCCCATAGAGGCTATGGTGAAAAAGGAAATATCTTCCGTTAAAACTGGAAAGAAGCTTTCTGAGAAACTGCTTTGTGTTCTGTTAATTCATCTCACAGAGTTACATCTTTCCCTTCAAAAGCCTTTCGCTAAGGCTGTTCTTGTGGAATTGGCAAAGTGATATTTGGAAGCCCATAGAGGGCTATGGTGAAAAAGGAAATATCTTCCGTTAAAACTGGAAAGAAGCTTTCTGAGAAACTGCTTTGTGTTCTGTTAATTCATCTCACAGAGTTACATCTTTCCCTTCAAGAAGACTTTCGCTAAGGCTGTTCTTGTGGAATTGGCAAAGGGATATTTGGAAGCCCATAGAGGGCTATGGTGAAAAAGGAAATATCTTCCGTTCAAAACTGGAAGAAGCTTTCTGAGAAACTGCTTTGTGTTCTGTTAATTCATCTCACAGAGTTACATCTTTCCCTTCAAGAAGCCTTTCGCTAAGGCTGTTCTTGTGGAATTGGCAAAGGGATATTTGGAAGCCCATAGAGGGCTATGGTGAAAAAGGAATATCTTCCGTTCAAAACTGGAAAGAAGCTTTCTGAGAAACTGCTCTGTGTTCTGTGAATTCATCTCACAGAGTTACATCTTTCCCTTCAATAAGCCTTCGCTAATGATGTTCTTGTGGAATTGGCAAAGGGATATTTGGAAGCCCATAGAGGCTATGGTGAAAAAAATATCTTCCGTTAAAACTGGAAAGAAGCTTTCTGAGAAACTGCTTTGTGTTCTGTTAATTCATCTCACAGAGTTACAGCTTTCCCCTCAAGAAGCCTTTCTCTAAGACTGTTCTTGTGGAATTGGCAAAGTGATATTTGGAACTCCATAGAGGCTATGGTGAAAAGGAAATATCTTCCTTTAAAACTGGAAAGAAGCTTTCTGAGAAACTGCTTTGTGTTCTGTTAATTCATCTCACAGAGTTACATCTTTCCCTTCAGAAGCCTTTCGCTAAATCTGTTCTTGTGGAATTGGCAAAGGGATATTTGGAAGCCCATAGAGGGCTATGGTGAAAAAGGAAATATCTTCCGTTCAAAACTGGAAAGAAGCTTTCTGAGAAACTGCTTTGTGTTCTGTTAATTCATCTCACAGAGTTACATCTTTCCCTTCAAGAAGCCTTTCGCTAAGTCTGTTCTTGTGGAATTCGCAAGGTGATATTTGGAAGCCCATAGAGGGCAATGGTGACAAAGGAAATATCTTCCTTTAAAAACTGGAAAGAAGCTTTCTGAGAAACTGCTTTGTGTTCTGTTAATTCATCTCACAGAGTTACAGCTTTCACCTCAAGAAGCCTTTCTCTAAGACTGTTCTTGTGGAATTGGCAAAGTGATATTTGGAAGCCCATAGAGGGCAATGGTGAAAAAGGAAATATCTTCTGTTAAAAACAGGAAAGAAGCTTTCTGATAAACTGCTGTGTGTTCTGTTAATTCATCTCACAGAGTTACATCTTTCCCTTCAAGGAGCCTTTCTCTAAGACTGTTCTTGTGGAATTGTCAAAATGATATTTGGAAGCCCAGAGAGGGCTATGGTGAAAAGGGAAATATCTTCCGTTAAATACTGGAAAGAAGCTTTCTGAGAAATTGCTTTGTTTTCTGTTAATTCATCTCACAGAGTTACAGCTTTCCTTCAAAAGCCTTTCTCTAAGACTGTTCTTGTGGAATTGGCAAAGTGATATTTGGAAGCCCATAGAGGGCAATGGTGAAAAAGGAAATATCTTTCTTTAAAAACTGGAAAGAAGCTTTCTGAGAAACTGCTTTGTGTTCTGTTAATTCATCTCACAGAGTTACATCTTTCCCTTCAAGAAGCCTTTCGCTAAGTCTGTTCTTGTTGAATTGGCAAAGGATATTTGGAAGCCCATAGAGGGCTATGGTGAAAAGGAAATATCTTCCGTTCAAAACTGGAAAGCAGCTTTCTGAGAAACTGCTTTGTGTTCTGTTAATTCATCTCACAGAGTTACAGCTTTCCTTCAAAAGCCTTTCGCTAAGGCTGTTCTTGTGGAATTGGCAAAGTGATATTTGGAAGCCCATAGAGGCTATGGTGAAAAGGAAATATCTTCCGTTAAATACTGGAAAGAAGCTTTCTGAGAAACTGCTTTGTGTTCTGTTAATTCATCTCTCAGAGTTACAGCTTTCCTTTCAAGAAGCCTTTCTCTAAGACTGTTCTTGTGGAATTGGCAAAGTGATATTTGGAAGCCCATAGAGGGCTACGGTGAAAAAGGAAATATCTTCTGTTAAAACAGGAAAGAAGCTTTCTGAGAAACTGCTGTGTGTTCTGTTAATTCATCTCACAGAGTTACATCTTTCCCTTCAAGAAGCCTTTCGCTAAGACTGTTCTTGTGGAATTGGCAAAGGATATTTGGAAGCCCAGAGGGCTATGGTGAAAAGGAAATATCTTCCGTTAAATACTGGAAAGAAGCTTTCTGAGAAATTGCTTTGTTTTCTGTTAATTCATCTCACAGAGTTACAGATTTCCCCTCAAGAAGCCTTTCTCTAAGACTGTTCTTGTGGAATTGGCAAAGTGATATTTGGAAGCCCATAGAGGCAATGGTGAAAAAGGAAATATCTTTGTTAAAACTGGAAAGAAGCTTTCTGAGAAACTGCTTTGTGTTCTGTTAATTCATCTCACAGAGTTACATCTTTCCCTTCAAGAAGCCTTTCGCTAAGTCTGTTCTTGTTGAATTGGCAAAGGGATATTTGGAAGCCCATAGAGCGCTATGGTGAAGAAAGAAGTATCTTCCGTTAAAAACTGGAAAGCAGCTTTCTGAGGAACTGCTTTGTGTTCTGCTAATTCACCTCACAGAGTTACAGCTTTCCATTCAAAAAGCCTTTCGCTAAGGCTGTTCTTGTGGAATTGGCAAAGTGATATTTCAAAGCCCATAGAGGGCTACGGTGAAAAGGGAAATATCTTCCGTTAAATACTGGATAGAAGCTTTCTGAGAAACTGCTTTGTGTTCTGTTAATTCATCTCACAGAGTTTCAGCTTTCCCCTCAGGAAGCCTTTCTCTAAGACTGTTCTTGTGCAATTGGCAAAGTGATATTTGGAAGCACATAGAGGGCTACGGTGAAAAAGGAAATACCTTCTGTTCAAAACTCGAAAGAAGCTTTCTGAGAAACTGCTCTGTGTTCTGTTAATTCATCTCACAGAGTTATATCTTCCCTTCCAGAAGCCTTTCGCTAAGGCTGTTCTTGTGGAATTGGCAAAGGGATATTTGGAAGCCCACAGAAGGCTACGGTGAAAAAGGAAATATATTTCCTTCAAAACTGGAAAGAAGCTTTATGAGAAACTGCTCTGTGTTCTGTTAATTCATATCACAGAGTTACATCTTTCCCTTCAAGAAGCCTTTCGCTAAGGGTGTTCTTGTGGAATTGGCAAAGGATATTTGGAAGCCATAGAGGGCTATGGTGAAAAGGAAATATCTTCCGTTCAAAACTGGAAAGAAGCTTTCTGAGAAACTGCTCTGTGTTCTGTTAATTCATCTCACAGAGTTACATCTTTCCCTTCAAGAAGCCTTCGCTAAGGCTGTTCTTGTGGAATTGGCAAGGATATTTGGAAGCCCATAGAGGGCTATGGTGAAAAGAAATATCTTCCGTTCAAAACTGGAAAGAAGCTTTCTGAGAAACTGCTCTGTGTTCTGTTAATTCATCTCACAGAGTTACATCTTTCCTTCAAGAAGCCTTTCGCTAAGGCTGTTCTTGTGGAATTGGCAAAGGATATTTGGAAGCCCATAGAGGGCTATGGTGAAAAGGAAATATCTTCCGTTCAAAACTGGAAAAAGCTTTCTGAGAAACTGCTCTGTGTTCTGTTAATTCATCTCACAGAGTTACATCTTTCCTTCAAGAAGCCTTTCGCTAAGGCTGTTCTTGTGGAATTGGCAAAGGATATTTGGAAGCCCATAGAGGGCTATGGTGAAAAAGGAAATATCTTCCGTTCAAAACTGGAAAGAAGCTTTCTGAGAAACTGCTCTGTGTTCTGTTAATTCATCTCACAGAGTTACATCTTTCCCTTCAAGAAGCCTTCGCTAAGGCTGTTCTTGTGGAATTGGCAAAGGATATTTGGAAGCCCATAGAGGGCTATGGTGAAAAAATATCTTCCGTTCAAAACTGGAAAAAGCTTTCTGAGAAACTGCTCAGTGTTCTGTTAATTCAACTCACAGAGTTACATCTTTCCCTTCAAGAAGCCTTTCGCTAAGGCTGTTCTTGTGGAATTGGTAAAGTGATATTTGGAATTTCTTAGAGACTCACGGTGAAAAAGGATATATCTTCCATTCAAAACTGGAAAAAGCTTTCTGAGAAACTGCTCTGTGTTCTGTTAATTCATCTCACAGATTTACATCTTTCCCTTCAAAAGCCTTCGCTAAGGCTGTTCTTGTGGAATTGGCAAAGGGATATTGTGAAGCCAATAGAGGGCTATGGTGAAAAAGGAAATATCTTCCGTTCAAAACTGGAAAGAAGCTTTCTGAGAAACTGCTCTGTGTTCTGTTAATTCATCTGACAGAGTTACATCTTCCTTCAAAAGCCTTTCGCTAAGACTGTTCTTATGGAATTGGCAAAGGGATATTTGGAAGCCCATAGAGGGCTATGGTGAAAAAGGATATATCTTCCATTCAAAACTGGAAAGAAGCTTTCTGAGAAACTGCTCTGTGTTCTGTTAATTCATCTCACAGAGTTACATCTTTCCCTTCAAGAAGCCTTTCGCTAAGGCTGTTCTTGTGGAATTGGCAAAGGGATATTTGGAAGCCCTTAGAGGCTATGGTGAAAAAGGAAATATCTTCCGTTCAAAACTGGAAAGAAGCTTTCTGAGAAACTGCTCTGTGTTCTGTTAATTCAACTCACAGAGTTACATCTTTCCTTCAAGAAGCCTTTCGCTAAGGCTGTTCTTGTGGAATTGGCAAAGGATATTTGGAAGCCCATAGAGGGCTATGGTGAAAAAGGAAATATCTTCCGTTCAAAACTGGAAAAAGCTTTCTGAGAAACTGCTCTGTGTTCTGTTAATTCAAATCACAGAGTTACATCTTTCCTTCAAGAAGACTTTCGCTAAGACTGTTCTTGTGGAATTGGCAAAGGATATTTGGAAGCCCATAGAGGGCTATGGTGAAAAAGGATATATCTTCCGTTCAAAACAGGAAAGAAGCTTTCTGAGAAACTGCTCTGTGTTCTGTTAATTCATCTCACAGAGTTACATCTTTCCCTTCAAGAAGCCTTTCGCTAAGGCTGTTCTTGTGGAATTGGCAAAGTGATATTTGGAAGACCATAGAGGGCTATGGTGAAAAAGGAAATATCTTCCGTTAAAAACTGGAAAGAAGGTTTCTGAGAAACTGCTCTGTGTTCTGTTAATTCAACTCACAGAGTTACATCTTTCCTTCAAGAAGACTTTCGCTAAGGCTGTTCTTGTGGAATTGGCAAAGTGATATTTGGAAGCCCTTAGAGGCTATGGTGAAAAAGGATATATCTTCCATTCAAAACTGGAAAGAAGCTTGAGAAACTGCTCTGTGTTCTGTTAATTCATCTCACAGATTTACATCTTTCCCTTCAAGAAGCCTTCGCTAAGGCTGTTCTTGTGAAATTGGCAAAGGGATATTTGGAAGCCCATAGAGGCTATGGTGAAAAAGGAAATATCTTCCGTTCAAAACTGGAAAGAAGGTTTCTGAGAAACTGCTCTGTGTTCTGTTAATTCATCTCACAGAGGTACATCTTTCCCTTCAAGCCTTTCGCTAAGGCTGTTCTTGTGGAATTGGCAAAGGATATTTGGAAGCCCATAGAGGGCTATGGTGAAAAAGAAATATCTTCCGTTCAAAACTGGAAAGAAGCTTTCTGAGAAACTGCTCTGTGTTCTGTTAATTCATCTCACAGAGTTACATCTTTCCCTTCAAGAAGCCTTTCGCTAAGGCTGTTCTTGTGGAATTGGCAAAGGGATATTTGGAAGCCCATAGAGAACTATGGTGAAAAAGGAAATATCTTCCGTTCAAAACTGGAAAGAAGCTTTCTGAGAAACTGCTCTGTGTTCTGTTAATTCATCTCACAGAGTTACATCTTTCCCTTCAAGAAGCCTTTCGCTAAGGCTGTTCTTGTGGAATTGGCAAAGGATATTTGGAAGCCCATAGAGGCTATGGTGAAAAGGAAATATCTTCCGTTCAAAACTGGAAAGAAGGAGTCTGAGAAACTGCTCTGTGTTCTGTTAATTCAACTCACAGAGTTACATCTTTCCTTCAAAAGCCTTTCGCTAAGGCTGTTCTTGTGGAATTGGCAAAGTGATATTTGGAAGCCCTTAGAGGGCTATGGTGAAAAAGGATATATCTTCCATTCAAAACTGGAAAGAAGCTTTCTGAGAAACTGCTCTGTGTTCTGTTAATTCATCTCACAGAGTTACATCTTTCCTTCAAGAAGCCTTTCGCTAAGGCTGTTCTTGTGGAATTTGCAAAGTGATATTTGGAAGCCCATAGAGGGCTATGGTGAAAAAGGAAATATCTTCCGTTAAAACTGGAAAGAACATTTCTGAGAAACTGCTCTGTGTTCTGTTAATTCATCTCACAGAGTTACATCTTTCCCTTCAAAAGCCTTTTGCTAAGACTGTTCTTGTGGAATTGGCAAAGTGATTTTTGGAAGCCCATAGAGACTACGGTGAAAAAGGAAATATCATCCGTTCAAAACTGGAAAGAAGCTTTCTGAGAAACTGCTCTGTGTTCTGTTAATTCATCTCACAGAGTTACATCTTTCCTTCAAGAAGCCTTTCGCTAAGGCTGTTCTTGTGGAATGGCAAAGTGATATTTGAAGCCCATAGAGGGTTACGGTGAAAAAGGTAATATCTTCCTTTCAAAACTGGAAAGAAGCTTTCTGAGAAACTGCTCTGTGTTCTGTTAATTCATCTCACAGAGTTACATCTTTCCCTTCAAGATGCCTTTCGCTAAGGCTGTTCTTGTGGAATTGGCAAAGTGATATTTGGAAGCCCATAGAGGGCTATGGTGAAAAAAAATATCTTCCGTTCAAAACTGGAAAGAAGCTTTCTGAGAAACTGCTCTGTGTTCTGTTAATTCATCTCACAGAGTTACATCTTTCCCTTCAAGAAGCCTTTCGCTAAGGCTGTTCTTGTGGAATTAGCAAAGGGATATTTGGAAGCCCATAGAGGGCTATGGTGAAAAAGGAATATCTTCCGTTCAAAACTGGAAAGAAGCTTTCTGAGAAACTGCTCTGTGTTCTGTTAATTCATCTCACAGAGTTACATCTTTCCTTCAAGAAGCCTTTCTCTAAGGCTGTTCTTGTGGAATTGGCAAAGGATATTTGGAAGCCCATAGAGGGCTATGGTGAAAAAGGAAATATCTTCCGTTCAAAACTGGAAAGAAGCTTTCTGAGAAACTGCTCTGTGTTCTGTTAATTCATCTCACAGAGTTACATCTTTCCTTCAAGAAGCCTTTCGCTAAGGCTGTTCTTGTGGAATTGGCAAAGGATATTTGGAAGACCATAGAGGCTATGGTGAAAAGGAAATATCTTCCGTTCAAAACTGGAAAGAAGCTGTCTGAGAAACTGCTCTGTGTTCTGTTAATTCAACTCACAGAGTTACATCTTTCCCTTCAAGAAGCCTTTCGCTAAGGCTGTTCTTGTGGAATTGGCAAAGTGATATTTGGAAGCCCTTAGAGGGCTATGGTGAAAAGGATATATCTTCCATTCAAAACTGGAAAGAAGCTTTCTGAGAAACTGCTCTGTGTTCTGTTAATTCATCTCACAGAGTTACATCTTTCCTTCAAAGCCTTTCGCTAAGGCTGTTCTTGTGGAATTGGCAAAGGATATTTGGAAGCCCATAGAGGCTATGGTGAAAAAAAATATCTTCCGTTCAAAACTGGAAAGAAGGTTTCTGAGAAACTGCTCTGTGTTCTGTTAATTCATCTCACAGGTTACATCTTTCCCTTCAAGAAGCCTTTCGCTAAGGCTGTTCTTGTGGAATTGGCAAAGGATATTTGGAATCCCATAGAGGGCTATGGTGAAAAGGAAATATCTTCCGTTAAAACTGGAAAGAAGCTTTCTGAGAAACTGCTCTGTGTTCTGTTAATTCATCTCACAGAGTTACATCTTTCCCTTCAAGAAGCCTTTCGCTAAGGCTGTTCTTGTGGAATTGGCAAAGGATATTTGGAAGCCCATAGAGAACTATGGTGAAAAGGAAATATCTTCCGTTCAAAACTGGAAAGAAGCTTTCTGAGAAACTGCTCTGTGTTCTGTTAATTCATCTCACAGAGTTACATCTTTCCTTCAAAGCCTTTCGCTAAGGCTGTTCTTGTGGAATTGGCAAGGATATTTGGAAGCCCATAGAGGGCTATGGTGAAAAAGGAAATATCTTCCGTTCAAAACTGGAAGAAGCTTTCTGAGAAACTGCTCTGTGTTCTGTTAATTCATCTCACAGAGTTACATCTTTCCTTCAAAAGCCTTTCGCTAAGGCTGTTCTTGTGGAATTGGCAAAGGATATTTGGAAGCCCTTAGAGGGCTATGGTGAAAAAGGAAATATCTTCCGTTCAAAACTGGAAAGAAGCTTTCTGAGAAACTGCTCTGTGTTCTGTTAATTCATCTCACAGAGTTACATCTTTCCTTCAAGAAGCCTTTCGCTAAGGCTGTTCTTGTGGAATTGGCAAAGGATATTTGGAAGCCCATAGAGGCTATGGTGAAAAAGGAAATATCTTCCGTTCAAAACTGGAAAGAAGCTTTCTGAGAAACTGCTCTGTGTTCTGTTAATTCAAATCACAGAGTTACATCTTTCCTTCAAGAAGCCTTTCGCTAAGGCTGTTCTTGTGGAATTAGCAAAGGGATATTTGGAAGCCCATAGAGGGCTATGGTGAAAAAGGAAATATCTTCTGTTCAAAACTGGAAAGAAGCTTTCTGAGAAACTGCTCTGTGTTCTGTTAATTCATCTCACAGAGTTACATCTTTCCCTTCAAAAGCCTTTCTCTAAGGCTGTTCTTGTGGAATTTGCAAAGTGATATTTGGAAGCCCATAGAGGGCTACGGTGAAAAAGGAAATATCTTCCGTTCAAAACTGGAAAGAAGCTTTCTGAGAAACTGCTCTGTGTTCTGGTAATTCATCTCACAGAGTTACATCTTTCCCTTCAAGAAGCCTTTCGCTAAGGCTGTTCTTGTGGAATTGGCAAAGGGATATTTGGAAGCCCATAGAGGGCTATGGTGAAAAAGGAAATATCTTCCGTTCAAAACTGGAAAGAAGGTTTCTGAGAAACTGCTCTGTGTTCTGTTAATTCATCTCACAGAGTTACATCTTTCCTTCAAGAAGCCTTTCGCTAAGGCTGTTCTTGTGGAATTGGCAAAGTGATATTTGGAAGCCCTTAGAGGGCTATGGTGAAAAAGGAAATATCTTCCGTTCAAAACTGGAAAGAAGCTTTCTGAGAAACTGCTCTGTGTTCTGTTAATTCATCTCACAGAGTTACATCTTTCCCTTCAAAAAGCCTTTCGCTAAGGCTGTTCTTGTGGAATTTTCAATGTGATATTTGGAAGCCCATAGAGGGCTATGGTGAAAAAAAATATCTTCCGTTCAAAACTGGAAGAAGCTTTCTGAGAAACTGCTCTGTGTTCTGTTAATTCATCTCACAGAGTTACATCTTTCCCTTCAAGAAGCCTTTCGCTAAGGCTGTTCTTGTGGAATTGGCAAAGGGATATTTGGAAGACCATAGAGGGCTATGGTGAAAAAGGAAATATCTTCCGTTCAAAACTGGAAAGAAGCTTTCTGAGAAACTGCTCTGTGTTCTGTTAATTCATCTCACAGAGTTACATCTTTCCTTCAAGAAGCCTTTCGCTAAGGCTGTTCTTGTGGAATTGGCAAAGTGATATTTGGAAGCCCATAGAGGCTATGGTGAAAAAGGAAATATCTTCCGTTCAAAACTGGAAAGAAGCTTTCTGAGAAACTGCTCTGTGTTCTGTTAATTCATCTCACAGAGTTACATCTTTCCCTTCAAGAAGCCTTTCGCTAAGGCTGTTCTTGTGGAATTGGCAAAGGGATATTTGGAAGCCCATAGAGGCTATGGTGAAAAGGAAATATCTTCCGTTCAAAACTGGAAAGAAGCTTTCTGAGAAACTGCTCTGTGTTCTGTTAATTCATCTCACAGAGTTACATCTTTCCCTTCAGAAGCCTTTCGCTAAGGCTGTTCTTGTGGAATTGGCAAGGGGATATTTGGAAGCCCATAGAGGGCTATGGTGAAAAGGAAATATCTTCCGTTCAAAACTGGAAAGAAGCTTTCTGAGAAACTGCTCTGTGTTCTGTTAATTCATCTCACAGAGTTACATCTTTCCCTTCAAGAAGCCTTTCGCTAAGGCTGTTCTTGTGGAATTGGCAAAGGGATATTTGGAAGCCCATAGAGGGCTATGGTGAAAAAGGAAATATCTTCCGTTCAAAACTGGAAAGAAGCTTTCTGAGAAACTGCTCTGTGTTCTGTTAATTCATCTCACAGAGTTACATCTTTCCCTTCAAGAAGCCTTTCGCTAAGGCTGTTCTTGTGGAATTGGCAAAGGATATTTGGAAGCCCATAGAGGGCTATGGTGAAAAGGAAATATCTTCCGTTCAAAACTGGAAAGAAGCTTTCTGAGAAACTTCTCTGTGTTCTGTTAATTCATCTCACAGAGTTACATCTTTCCCTTCAAGAAGCCTTTCGCTAAGGCTGTTCTTGTGGAATTGGCAAAGGATATTTGGAAGCCCATAGAGGCTATGGTGAAAAAAAATATCTTCCGTTCAAAACTGGAAAGAAGCTTTCTGAGAAACTGCTCTGTGTTCTGTTAATTCATCTCACAGAGTTACATCTTTCCTTCAAGAAGCCTTTCGCTAAGGCTGTTCTTGTGGAATTGGCAAAGGATATTTGGAAGCCCATAGAGGGCTATGGTGAAAAAGGAAATATCTTCCGTTCAAAACTGGAAAGAAGCTTTCTGAGAAACTGCTCTGTGTTCTGTTAATTCAAATCACAGAGTTACATCTTTCCCTTCAAGAAGCCTTTCGCTAAGGCTGTTCTTGTGGAATTGGCAAAGGGATATTTGGAAGCCCATAGAGGGCTATGGTGAAAAAAATATCTTCCGTTCAAAACTGGAAAGAAGCTTTCTGAGAAACTGCTCTGTGTTCTGTTAATTCATCTCACAGAGTTACATCTTTCCCTTCAAAAGCCTTTCTCTAAGGCTGTTCTTGTGGAATTGGCAAAGGATATTTGGAAGCCCATAGAGGGCTATGGTGAAAAGGAAATATCTTCCGTTCAAAACTGGAAAGAAGCTTTCTGAGAAACTGCTCTGTGTTCTGTTAATTCATCTCACAGAGTTACATCTTTCCCTTCAAGAAGCCTTTCGCTAAGGCTGTTCTTGTGGAATTGGCAAAGGATATTTGGAAGCCCATAGAGGGCTATGGTGAAAAGGAAATATCTTCCGTTCAAAACTGGAAAGAAGGTTTCTGAGAAACTGCTCTGTGTTCTGTTAATTCATCTCACAGAGTTACATCTTTCCCTTCAAAAGCCTTTCGCTAAGGCTGTTCTTGTGGAATTGGCAAGTGATATTTGGAAGCCCATAGAGGGCTATGGTGAAAAGGAAATATCTTCCGTTCAAAACTGGAAATAAGCTTTCTGAGAAACTGCTCTGTGTTCTGTTAATTCATCTCACAGAGTTACATCTTTCCCTTCAAGAAGCCTTTCGCTAAGGCTGTTCTTGTGGAATTGGCAAAGTGATATTTGGAAGCCCATAGAGGGCTATGGTGGAAAAGGAAATATCTTCCGTTAAAACTGGAAAGAAGCTTTCTGAGAAACTGCTCTGTGTTCTGTTAATTCATCTCACAGAGTTACATCTTTCCCTTCAAGAAGCCTTTCTCTAAGACTGTTCTTGTGGAATTGGCAAAGTGATATTTGGAAGCCCATAGAGGGCTATGGTGAAAAAGGAAATATCTTCCGTTCAAAACTGGAAGAAGCTTTCTGAGAAACTGCTCTGTGTTCTGTTAATTCATCTCACAGAGTTACATCTTTCCCTTCAAGAAGCCTTTCGCTAAGGCTGTTCTTGTGGAATTGGCAAAGTGATATTTGGAAGCCCATAGAGGGCTATGGTGAAAAAGGAAATATCTTCCTTTCAAAACTGGAAAGAAGCTTTCTGAGAAACTGCTCTGTGTTCTGTTAATTCATCTCAGAGTTACATCTTTCCCTTCAAGATGCCTTTCGCTAAGGCTGTTCTTGTGGAATTGGCAAAGTGATATTTGGAAGCCCATAGAGGGCTATGGTGATAAAGGAAATATCTTCCGTTCAAAACTGGAAAGAAGGTTTCTGAGAAACTGCTCTGTGTTCTGTTAATTCATCTCACAGAGTTACATCTTTCCCTTCAAGAAGCCTTTCGCTAAGGCTGTTCTTGTGGAATTGGCAAAGGGATATTTGGAAGCCCATAGAGAGCTACGGTGAAAAAGGATATATCTTCCGTTCAAAACTGGAAAGAAGCTTTCTGAGAAACTGCTCTGTGTTCTGTTAATTCATCTCACAGAGTTACATCTTTCCTTCAAAAGCCTTTCGCTAAGGCTGTTCTTGTGGAATTGGCAAAGGATATTTGGAAGACCATAGAGGGCTATGGTGAAAAAGGAAATATCTTCCGTTAAAACTGGAAAGAAGCTGTCTGAGAAACTGCTCTGTGTTCTGTTAATTCAACTCACAGAGTTACATCTTTCCCTTCAAGAAGACTTTCGCTAAGGCTGTTCTTGTGGAATTGGCAAAGGATATTTGGAAGACCATAGAGGGCTATGGTGAAAAAGGAAATATCTTCCGTTCAAAACTGGAAAGAAGCTTTCTGAGAAACTGCTCTGTGTTCTGTGAATTCATCTCAGAGTTACATCTTTCCCTTCAAGAAGCCTTCGCTAAGGCTGTTCTTGTGGAATTGGCAAAGGGATATTTGGAAGCCCTTAGAGGGCTATGGTGAAAAAGGAAATATCTTCCGTTCAAAACTGGAAAGAAGGTTTCTGAGAAACTGCTCTGTGTTCTGTTAATTCAACTCACAGAGTTACATCTTTCCCTTCAAGAAGCCTTTCGCTAAGGCTGTTCTTGTGGAATTGGCAAAGTGATATTTGGAAGCCCATAGAGGGCTATGGTGAAAAAGCAAATAACTTCCGTTCAAAACTGGAAAGAAGCTTTCTGAGAAACTGCTCTGTGTTCTGTTAATTCATCTCACAGAGTTACATCTTTCCTTCAAGAAGACTTTCGCTAAGGCTGTTCTTGTGGAATTGGCAAAGGATATTTGGAAGCCCATAGAGGCTATGGTGAAAAAGGAAATATCTTCCGTTCAAAACTGGAAAGAAGGTTTCTGAGAAACTGCTCTGTGTTCTGTTAATTCATCTCACAGAGTTACATCTTTCCCTTCAAGAAGCCTTTCGCTAAGGCTGTTCTTGTGGAATTGGCAAGTGATATTTGGAAGCCCATAGAGGCTATGGTGAAAAAGAAATATCTTCCGTTCAAAACTGGAAAGAAGCTTTCTGAGAAACTGCTCTGTGTTCTGTTAATTCATCTCACAGAGTTACATCTTTCCCTTCAACAAGCCTTTCGCTAAGGCTGTTCTTGTGGAATTGGCAAAGTGATATTTGGAAGCCCATAGAGGCTATGGTGAAGGAGGAAATATCTTCCATTAAAAACTGGAAAGAAGCTTTCTGAGAAACTGCTTTGTGTTCTGTTAATTCATCTCACAGAGTTACATCTTTCACTTCAAGAAGCCTTTCGCTAAGGCTGTTCTTGTGGAATTGGCAAAGGATATTTGGAAGCCCATAGAGGGCTATGGTGAAAAAAATATCTTCCGTTAAAACTGGAAAGAAGCTTTCTTAGAAACTGCTTTGTGTTCTGTTAATTCATCTCACAGAGTTACATCTTTCCTTCAAAAGCCTGTTGCTAAGTCTGTTCTTGTGGAATTGGCAAAGTGATATTTGGAAGCCCATAGAGGGCTATGGTGAAAAAGGAAATATCTTCCTTTAAAAACTGGAAGAAGCTTTCTGAGAAACTGCTTTGTGTTCTGTTAATTCATCTCACAGAGTTACAGTTTTCACCTCAAGAAGCCTTTCTCTAAGACTGTTCTTGTGGAATTGGCAAAGTGATATTTGAAACCCCGTAGAGGGCTATGGTGAAAAAGGAAATATCTTCCGTTAAAAACTGGAAAGAAGCTTTCTGAGGAACTGCTTTGTGTTCTGATAATTCATCTCACAGAGTTGCATCTTTCCCTTCAATAAGTCTTTCCCTAAGGCTGTTCTTGTGGAATTGGCAAAGTGATATTTGGAAATCCTTATGGAGCTATTGTGAAAAAGGAAATATCTTTCTTTAAAAACTGGAAAGAAGCTTTCTGAGAAACTGCTTTGTGTTCTGTTAATTCATCTCACAGAGTTACATCTATCCCTTCAAGAAGCCTTTCTCTAAGACTGTTATTGTGGAATTGGCAAAATGATATTTGGAAGCCCATAGAGGGCTACGGTGAAAAAGGAAATATCTTCCGTTAAAAACTGGAAAGAAGCTTTCTGAGAAACTGCTTTTGGTTCTGTTAATTCATCTCACAGAGTTACATCTTTCCCTTCAAGAAGACTTTCGCTAAGGCTGTTCTTGTGGCATTGGGAAAGGGATATTTGGAAGCCCATAGAGGGCTATGGTGAAAAAGGAAATATCTTCCGTTCAAAACTGGAGAGAAGCTTTCTGAGAAACTGCTTTGTGTTCTGTTAATTCATCTCACAGAGGTACAGTTTTCACCTCAAGAAGCCTTTCTCTGAGACTGTTCTTGTGGAATTTGCAAAGTGATATTTGGAAACCCATAGAGGGCTATGGTGAAAAAGGAAATATCTTCCTTTAAACCTGGAAGGAAGCTTTCTGAGAAACTGCTTTGTGTTCTGATAATTCATCTCACAGTGTTACATGTTTCCCTTCAATAAGCCTTTCGCTAAGGCTGTTCTTGTGGAATTGGCAAAGTGATATTTGGAAGCCCTTAGAGGGCTATGGTGAAGAAGGAAATATCTTCCATTAAAAACTGGAAAGAAGCTTTCTGAGAAATTCCTTTGTGTTCTGTTAATTCATCTCACAGAGTTACATCTTTCCCTTCAAGAAGCCTGTCGCTAAGTCTGTTCTTGTGGAATTGGCAAAGTTATATTTGGAAGCCCATAGAGGGCTACGGTGAAAAAGGAAATATCTTTCGTTAAAAACTGGAAAGAAGCTTTCTGAGAAACTGCTTTTGTTCTGTTAATTCATCTCACAGAGTTACAGCTTTCACCTCAAGAAGCCTTTCTCTAAGACTGTTCTTGTGGAATTGGCAATGTGATATTTGGAAGCCCATAGAGGGCTATGGTGAAAAAGGAAATATCTTCCTTTAAAAACTGGAAAGAAGCATTCTGAGAAACTGCTTTGTGTTCTGATAATTCATCTCACAGAGTTACAACTTTCCCTTCAATAAGCCTTTCTCTAAGACTGTTCTTGTGCAATTGGCAAAGTGATATTTGGAAGCCCATAGAGGGCTATGGTGAAAAAGGAAATATCTTCCGTTCAAAACTGGAAAGAAGCTTTCTGAGAAACTGCTTTGTGTTCTGTTAATTCATCTCACAGAGGTATAGCTTTCACCTCAAGAAGCCTTTCTCTGAGACTGTTCTTGTGGAATTTGCAAAGTGATATTTGGAAGCCCATAGAGGGCTATGGTGAAAAAGGAAATATCTTCCTTTAAAAACTGGAAGGAAGCTTTCTGAGAAACTGCTTTGTGTTCTGATAATTCATCTCACAGTGTTACATCTTTCCCTTCAATAAGCCTTTCGCTAAGGCTGGTCTTGTGGTATTGGCCAAATGATATTTGGAAGCCCTTAGAGGGCTATGGTGAAGAAGGAAATATCTTCCATTAAAAACTGGAAAGAAGCTTTCTGAGAAACTCCTTTGTGTTCTGTTAATTCATCTCAAAGAGTTACATCTTTCCCTTCAAGAAGCCTGTCGCTAAGTCTGTTCTTGTGGAATTGGCAAAGTTATATTTGGAAGCCCATAGAGGGCTACGGTGAAAAAGGAAATATCTTCCGTTAAAAACTGGAAAGAAGCTTTCTGAGAATCTGCTTTGTGTTCTGTTAATTCATCTCACAGAGTTACAGCTTTCACCTCAAGAAGCCTTTCTCTAAGACTGTTCTTGTGGAATTGGCAATGTGATATTTGGAAGCCCATAGAGAGCTATGGTGAAAAAGGAAATATTTTCCGTTAAAGACTGGAAAGAAGCTTTCTGAGGAACTATTTTGAGTTCTGATAATTCATCTCACAGAGTTACATCTTTCCCTTCAATAAGCCTTTCCCTAAGGCTGTTCTTGTGGAATTGGCAAAGTGATATTTGGAAGCCCTTAGAGAGCTATGGTGAAAAAGGAAATATCTTTCTCTAAAAAGTGGAAAGAAGCTTTCTGAGAAACTGCTCTGTGTTCTCTTAATTCATCTCACAGAGTTACATCTTTCCCTTCAAGGAGCCTTTCTCTAAGACTGTTCTAGTGGAATTGGCAAAATGATATTTGGAAGCCCAGAGAGGGCTATGGTGAAAAGGGAAATATCTTCCGTTAAATACTGGAAAGAAGCTTTCTGAGAAACTGCTTTGTCTTCTGTTAATTCATCTCCCAGAGTTACAGCTTTCCCCTCAAGAAGCCTTTCTCTAAGACTGTTCTTGTGGAATTGGCAAAGTGATATTTGGAAGCCCTTAGAGGGCAATGGTGAAAAAGGAAATATCTTCTGTTAAAAAATGGAAAGAAGCTTTCTGATAAACTGCTTTGTGTTCTGTTAATTCATCTCACAGAGTTACATCTTTCCCTTCAAGAAGCCTTTCGCTAAGTCTGTTCTTGTTGAATTGGCAAAGTGATATTTGGAAGCCCATAGAGGGCTATGGTGAAGAAGGAAGTATCTTCCGTTAAAAACTGGAAAGCAGCTTTCTGAGAAACTGCTTTGTGTTCTGCTAATTCACCTCACTGAGTTACAGCTTTCCCTTCAAGAAGCCTTTCGGTAAGGCTGTTCTTGTGGAATTGGCAAAGTGATATTTCAAAGCCCATAGAGGGCTATGGTGAAAAGGGAAATATCTTCCTTTAAATACTGGATAGAAGCTTTCTGAGAAACTGCTCTGTGTTCTGTTAATTCATCTCACAGAGTTTCAGCTTTCCCCTCAAGAAGCCTTTCTCTAAGACTGTTCTTGTGCAATTGGCAAAGTGATATTTGGAAGCCCATAGAGGGCTATGGTGAGAAAGGAAATATCTTCGGTTAAAAACTGGAAAGAAGCTTTCTGAGAAACTGCTTTGTGTTCCGTTAATTCATCTCACAGAGTTACGGCTTTCACCTCAAGAAGCCTTTCTCTAAGACTGTTCTTGCGGAATTTGCAAAGTTATATTTGGAATCCCATAGAGGGCTATGGTGAAAAAGGAAATATCTTCCTTTAAAAACTGGAAAGAAGCTTTCTGAGAAACTGCTTTGTGTTCTTATAATTCATCTCACAGAGTTAAAACTTTCCCTTCAATAAGCCTTTCTACAAGACTGTTCTTTTTCAATTGGCAAAGTGATATTTGGAAGGCCATAGACGGCTATGGTGAAAAAGGAAATATCTTCCGTTCAAAACTGGTAAGAAGCTTTCTGAGAAACTGCTCTGTGTTCTGTTAATTCATCTCACAGAGTTACATCTTTCCTTCTAAAAGCCATTTGCTAAGGCTGTTCTTGTGGAATTGGCAAAGGGATACTTGGAAGCCCATAGAGGGCTATGGTGGAAAAGGAAATATCTTCCGTTCAAAACTTGAAAGAAGCTTTGTGAGAAACTGCTCTGTGTTCTGTTAATTCATCTCACAGAGTTACATCTTTCCCTTCAAGAAGCCTTTCGCTAAGGCTGTTCTTGTGGAATTGGCAAAGGGATACTTGGAAGCCCATAGAGGGCTATGGTGGAAAAGGAAATATCTTCCGTTCAAAACTGGAAAGAAGCTTTCTGAGAAACTGCTCTGTGTTCTGTTAATTCATCTCACAGAGTTACATCTTTCCCTTCAATAAGCCTTTCGCTAAGGATTTTCTTGTGGAATTGGCAAAGGGATATTTGGAAGCCCATAGAGGGCTATGGTGAAAAAGGAAATATCTTCCGTTCAAAACTGGAAAGAAGCTTTCTGAGAAACTGCTCTGTGTTCTGTTAATTCATCTCACAGAGTTACATCTTTCCCTTTAAGAAGCCTTTCGCTAAGGCTCTTTTTGTGAAATTGGGAAAGGGATATTTGGAAGCCCATACAGGACTATGGTGAAAAAGTAAATATCTTCCGTCCAACACTGGAAAGAAGCTTTTTGAGAACCTGCTCTGTGTTCTGTTAATTCATCTCACAGAGTTACATCTTTCCCTTCAAGAAGCCTCTCGCTTATGCTGCTCTTGTGGAATTGGCAAAGTGATATTTGGAAGCCCATAGAGGGCAAAGGTGAAAAAGGAAATATCTTCCGTTAAAAGTTGGAAAGAAGCTTTCTGAGAAACTGCTTTGTGTTCTGTTAATTCATCTCACAGAGTTACAGTTTCCCCTTCAATAAGCCTTTCGCTAAGGCTGTTCTTGTGGAATTGGGAAAGGGATATTTGGAAGCCCATAGAGGGCTATGGTGAAAAAGGAAATATCTTCCGTTCAAAACTGGAAAGAAGCTTTCTGAGAAACTGCTCTGTGTTCTGTTAATTCATCTCACAGAGTTACATCTTTCCCTTCAAGAAGCCTTTCGCTAAGGCTGTTCTTGTGGAATTGGCAAAGGGATATTTGGAAGCCCATAGAGGGCTATGGTGAAAAAGGAAATATCTTCCGTTCAAAACTGGAAAGAAGCTTTCTTAGAAACTGCTCTGTGTTCTGTTAATTCATCTCACAGAGTTACATATTTCTCTTCAAGAAGCCTTTCGCTAAGGCTGTTCTTGTGGAATTGGCAAAGGGATATTTGGAAGCCCATAGAGGGCTATGGTGAAAAAGGAAATATCTTCCGTTCAAAACTGGAAAGAAGCTTTCTGAGAAACTGCTCTGTGTTCCGTTAATTCATCTCACAGAGTTACATCTTTCCCTCCAAGAAGACTTTCGCTAAGGCTGTTCTTGTGGAATTTGCAAAGGGATATTTGGAAGCTCATAGAGGGCTAAGGTGAAAATGGAAATATCTTCCATTCAAAACTGGAAAGAAGCTTTCTGAATAACTCCTCTGTGTTGTGTTAATTCATCTCACAGGGTTACGTCTTTCCCTTCAAGAAGCCTTTCGCTAAGGCTGTTCTTGTGGAATTGGCAAAGTGATATTTGGAGGCCCATAGAGGGCTATGGTGAAAAAGGAAATATCTTCCGTTGGAAACTGGAAAGAAGCTTTCTAAAAACCTGCTCTGTGTTCTGTTAATTCATCTCACAGAGTTACATCTTTCCCTTCAACAAGCCTTTCGCTAAGGCTGTTCTTGTGGAATTTGCAAAGTGATATTTGGAAGCCCATAGAGGGCTATGGTGAAGGAGGAAATATTCTTCCATTAAAAACTGGAAAGAAGCTTTCTGAGAAACTACTTTGTGTTCTGTTAATTCATCTCACAGAGTTACATCTTTCCCTTCAAGAAGCCTGTCGCTAAGTCTGTTCTTGTGGAATTGGCAAAGTAATATTTGGAAGCCCATAGAGGGCTACGGTGAAAAAGGAAATATATTCCGTTAAAAACTGGAAAGAAGCTTTCTTAGAAACTGCTTTGTGTTCTGTTATTTCATCTCACCGTGTTACAGCTTTCCGTTCAAAAAGCCTGTTGCTAAGTCTGTTCTTGTGGAATTCGCAAAGTGATATTTGGAAGCCCATAGAGGGCAATGGTGACAAAGGAAATATCTTCCTTTAAAAACTGGAAAGAAGCTTTCTGAGAAACTGCTTTGTGTTCTGTTAATTCATCTCACAGAGTTACAGTTTTCACCTCAAGAAGCCTTTCTCTAAGACTGTTCTTGTGGAATTGGCAAAGTGATATTTGAAACCCCGTAGAGGGCTATGGTGTAAAAGGAAATATCTTCCGTTAAAAACTGGAAAGAAGCTTTCTGAGGAACTGCTTTGTGTTCTGATAATTCATCTCACAGAGTTGCATCTTTCCCTTCAATAAGTCTTTCCCTAAGGCTGTTCTTGTGGAATTGGCAAAGTGATATTTGGAAATCCTTATGGAGCTATTGTGAAAAAGGAAATATCTTTCTTTAAAAACTGGAAAAAAGCATTCTGAGAAACTGCTTTGTGTTCTGTTAATTCATCTCACAGAGTTACATCTTTCCCTTCAAGAAGCCTGTCGCTTATTCTGTTCTTGTGGAATTGGCAAAGTGATATTTGGAAGCCCATAGAGGGCAATGGTGAAAAAGGAAATATCTTCCGTTAAAAACTGGAAAGAAGCTTTCTGAGAAACTGCTTTGTGTTCTGTTAATTCATCTCACAGAGTTACATCTTTCCCTTCAAGAAGACTTTCGCTAAGGCTGTTCTTGTGGCATTGGGAAAGGGATATTTGGAAGCCCATAGAGGGCTATGGTGAAAAAGGAAATATCTTCCGTTCAAAACTGGAGAGAAGCTTTCTGAGAAACTGCTTTGTGTTCTGTTAATTCATCTCACAGAGGTACAGCTTTCACCTCAAGAAGCCTTTCTCTGAGACTGTTCTTGTGGAATTTGCAAAGTGATATTTGGAAACCCATAGAGGGCTATGGTGAAAAAGGAAATATCTTCCTTTAAAAACTGGAAGGAAGCTTTCTGAGAAACTGCTTTGTGTTCTGATAATTCATCTCACAGTTTTACATCTTTCCCTTCAATAAGCCTTTCGCTAAGGCTGTTCTTGTGGAATTGGCAAAGTGATATTTGGAAGCCCTTAGAGGGCTATGGTGAAGAAGGAAATATCTTCCATTAAAAACTGGAAAGAAGCTTTCTGAGAAACTCCTTTGTGTTCTGTAAATTCATCTCAAAGAGTTACATCTTTCCCTTCAAGAAGCCTGTCGCTAAGTCTGTTCTTGTGGAATTGGCAAAGTTATATTTGGAAGCCCATAGAGGGCTACGGTGAAAAAGGAAATATCTTCCGTTAAAAACTGGAAAGAAGCTTTCTGAGAATCTGCTCTGTGTTCTGTTAATTCATCTCACAGGTTACATCTTTCCTTCAAGAAGCCTTTCTCTAAGGCTGTTCTTGTGGAATTGGCAAAGTGATATTTGGAAGCCCTTAGAGGGCTATGGTGAAGGAGGAAATATCTTCCATTAAAAACTGGAAAGAAGCTTTCTGAGAAACTCCTTTGTGTTCTGTTAATTCATCTCACAGAGTTACATCTTTCCCTTTAAGAAGCCTGTCGCTAAGTCTGTTCTTGTGGAATTGGCAAAGTAATATTTGGAAGCCCATAGAGGGCTACGGTGAAAAAGGAAATATATTCCGTTAAAAACTGGAAAAAGCTTTCTGAGAAACTGCTTTGTGTTCTGTTATTTCATCTCACCGTGTTACAGCTTTCCGTTCAAAAAGCCTGTTGCTAAGTCTGTTCTTGGGGAATTCGCAAAGTGATATTTGGAAGCCCTTAGAGGGCAATGGTGACAAAGGAAATATCTTCCTTTAAAAACTGGAAAGAAGCTTTCTGAGAAACTGCTTTGTGTTCTGTTAATTCATCTCACAGAGTTACAGTTTTCACCTCAAGAAGCCTTTCTCTAAGACTGTTCTTGTGGAATTGGCAAAGTGATATTTGAAACCCCGTAGAGGGCTATGGTGAAAAAGGAAATATCTTCCGTTAAAAACTGGAAAGAAGCTTTCTGAGGAACTGCTTTGTGTTCTGATAATTCATCTCACAGAGTTGCATCTTTCCCTTCAATAAGTCTTTCCTAAGGCTGTTCTTGTGGAATTGGCAAAGTGATATTTGGAAGCCCTTAGAGAGCTATGGTGAAAAAGGAAATATCTTCCGTTAAAAACTGGAAAGAAGCTTTCTGAGAAACTGCTTGTGTTCTGTTAATTCATCTCACAGAGTTGCATCTTTCCTTCAATAAGTCTTTCCTAAGGCTGTTCTTGTGGAATTGGCAAAGTGATATTTGGAAATCCTTATGGAGCTATTGTGAAAAAAGGAAATATCTTTCTTTAAAAACTGGAAAGAAGCTTGAGAAACTGCTTTGTGTTCTGTTAATTCATCTCACAGAGTTACATCTATCCTTCAAGAAGCCTTTCTCTAAGACTGTTATTGTGGAATTGGCAAAAGATATTTGGAAGCCCATAGAGAACTATGGTGAAAAAGGAAATATCTTCCGTTAAAAACTGGAAAGAAGCTTTCTGAGAAACTGCTTTTGGTTCTGTTAATTCATCTCACAGAGTTACATCTTTCCCTTCAAGAAGCCTGTCGCTTATTCTGTTCTTGTGGAATTGGCAAAGTGATATTTGGAAGCCCATAGAGGGCAATGGTGAAAAAGGAAATATCTTCCGTTAAAAACTGGAAAGAAGCTTTCTGAGAAACTGCTTTGTGTTCTGTTAATTCATCTCACAGAGTTACATCTTTCCCTTCAAGAAGACTTAGCTAAGGCTGTTCTTGTGGCATTGGGAAAGGGATATTTGGAAGCCCATAGAGGGCTATGGTGAAAAAGGAAATATCTTCCGTTCAAAACTGGAGAGAAGCTTTCTGAGAAACTGCTTTGTGTTCTATTAATTCATCTCACAGAGTTACATCTTTCCCTTCAAGAAGCCTTTCGCTAAGGCTGTTCTTATGGAATTGGCAAAGGGATACTTGGGAGCCCATAGAGGGCTCTGGTGGAAAATTAAATACCTTCCGTTCAAAACTGGAAAGAAGCTTTCTGAGAAACTGCTCTGTGTTCTGTGAATTCATCTCACAGAGTTACATCTTTCCCTTCAATAAGCCTTCGCTAATGATGTTCTTGTGGAATTGGCAAAGGGATATTTGGAAGCCCATAGAGGGCTATGGTGAAAAGGGAAATATCTTGTTAAATACTGGAAAGAAGCTTTCTGAGAAACTGCTTTGTGTTCTGTTAATTCATCTCATAGAGTTACAGCTTTCCCCTCAAGAAGCCTTTCTCTAAGACTGTTCTTGTGGAATTGGCAAAGTGATATTTGGAACTCCATATAGGGCCATGGTGAAAAAGGGAATATCTTCCTTTAAAAACTGGAAAGAAGCTTTCTGAGAAACTGCTTTGTGTTCTGTTAATTCATCTCACAGAGTTACATGTTTCCCTTCAAGAAGACTTTCGCTAAATCTGTTCTTGTGGAATTAGGAAAGGGATATTTGGAAGCCCTTAGAGGGCTATGGTGAAAAAGGAAATATCTTCCGTTCAAAATTGGAAAGAAGCTTTCTGAGAAACTGCTTTGTGTTCTGTTAATTCATCTCAACGAGGTACAGCTTTCACCTCAAGAAGCCTTTCTCTGATACTGTTCTTGTGGAATTTGCAAAGTGATATTTGGAAGCCCGTAGAGGGCTATGATGAAAAAGGAAATATCTTCCTTTAAAAACTGGAAGGAAACTTTCTGAGAAACTGCTTTGTGTTCTGATAATTCATCTCACAGAGTCACATCTTTCCCTTCAATAAGCCTTTCGCTAAGTCTGTTCTTGTTGAATTGGCAAAGTGATATTTGGAAGCCCTTAGAGGGCTATGGTGAAGAAGGAAATATCTTCCATTAAAAACTGGAAAGAAGGTTTCTGAGAAACTCCTTTGTGTTCTGTTAATTCATCTCACAGAGTTACATCTTTCCCTTCAAAAAGCCTGTCGCTAAGTCTGTTCTTGTGGAATTGGCAAAGTTATATTTGGAAGCCCATAGAGAGCTGGTGAAAAGGAAATATCTTCCGTTAAAAACTGGAAAGAAGCTTTCTGAGAAACTGCTTTGTGTTCTGTTAATTCATCTTACCGAGTTACAGCTTTCCTTCAAGAGCCTTTTCGCTAAGTCTGTTCTTGTGGAATTTGCAAAGTGATATTTGGAAGCCCATAGAGGGCAATGGTGACAAAGGAAATATCTTCCTTTAAAACTGGAAAGAAGCTTTCTGAGAAACTGCTCTGTGTTCTGTTAATTCATCTCACAGAGTTACATCTTTCCTTCAAGAAGCCTTTCGCTAAGGCTGTTCTTGTGGAATTGGCAAGGATATTTGGAAGCCATAGAGGGCTATGGTGAAAAAGGAAATATCTTCCGCTCAAAACTGGAAAGAAGCTTGAGAAACTGCTCTGTGTTCTGTTAATTCATCTCACAGAGTTACATCTTTCCTTCAAAAGCCTTTCGCTAAGGCTGTTCTTGTGGAATTGGCAAAGGGATATTTGGAACTCCATATAGGGCTATGGTGAAAAAGGAATATCTTCCTTTAAAACTGGAAAGAAGCTTTCTGAGAAACTGCTTTGTGTTCTGTTAATTCATCTCACAGAGTTACATCTTTCCTTCAAGAAGACTTTCGCTAAATCTGTTCTTGTGGAATTAGGAAAGGGATATTTGGAAGCCCTTAGAGGGCTATGGTGAAAAAGGAAATATCTTCCGTTCAAAATTGGAAAGAAGCTTGAGAAACTGCTTTGTGTTCTGTTAATTCATCTCACAGAGTTACAGCTTTCACCTCAAGAAGCCTTTCTCTGATACTGTTCTTGTGGAATTTGCAAAGTGATATTTGGAAGCCCTTAGAGGCTATGGTGAAAAAGGAAATATCTTCCTTTAAAACTGGAAGGAAACTTTCTGAGAAACTGCTTTGTGTTCTGATAATTCATCTCACAGAGTCACATCTTTCCCTTCAATAAGCCTTTCGCTAAGTCTGTTCTTGTTGAATTGGCAAAGTGATATTTGGAAGCCCTTAGAGGGCTATGGTGAAGAAGGAAATATCTTCCATTAAAAACTGGAAAGAAGGTTTCTGAGAAACTCCTTTGTGTTCTGTTAATTCATCTCACAGAGTTACATCTTTCCCTTCAAAAAGCCTGTCGCTAAGTCTGTTTCTGTGGAATTGGCAAAGTTATATTTGGAAGCCCGTAGAGAGCTACGGTGAAAAAGGAAATATCTTCCGTTAAAAACTGGAAAGAAGCTTTCTGAGAAACTGCTTTGTGTTCTGTTAATTCATCTTACCGAGTTACAGCTTTCCCTTCAAGAAGCCTTTCGCTAAGTCTGTTCTTGTGGAATTCGCAAGGTGATATTTGGAAGCCCATAGAGGGCAATGGTGACAAAGGAAATATCTTCCTTTAAAAACTGGAAAGAAGCTTTCTGAGAAACTGCTTTGTGTTCTGTTAATTCATCTCACAGAGTTACAGCTTTCCCTTCAAGGAGCCTTTCTCTAAGACTGTTCTTGTGGAATTGTCAAAATGATATTTGGAAGCCCAGAGAGGGCTATGGTGAAAAGGGAAATATCTTCCGTTAAATACTGGAAAGAAGCTTTCTGAGAAATTGCTTTGTTTTCTGTTAATTCATCTCACAGAGTTACAGATTTCCCCTCAAGAAGCCTTTCTCTAAGACTGTTCTTGTGGAATTGGCAAAGTGATATTTGGAAGCCCATAGAGGGCAATGGTGAAAAAGGAAATATCTTTTGTTAAAAACTGGAAAGAAGCTTTCTGAGAAACTGCTTTGTGTTCTGTTAATTCATCTCACAGAGTTACATCTTTCCTTCAAAAGCCTTTCTCTAAGACTGTTCTTGTGGAATTGGCAAAGTGATATTTGGAAGCCCATAGAGGGCAATGGTGAAAAAGGAAATATCTTCCGTTAAAAACTGGAAAGAAGCTTTCTGAGAAACTGCTTTGTGTTCTGTTAATTCATCTCACAGAGTTACATCTTTCCTTCAAGAGCCTTTCTAAGACTGTTCTTGTGGAATTGTCAAATGATATTTGGAAGCCCAGAGGGCTATGGTGAAAAGGAAATATCTTCCGTTAAATACTGGAAAGAAGCTTTCTGAGAAATTGCTTTGTTTTCTGTTAATTCATCTCACAGAGTTACAGATTTCCCCTCAAGAAGCCTTTCTCTAAGACTGTTCTTGTGGAATTGGCAAAGTGATATTTGGAAGCCCATAGAGGGCAATGGTGAAAAAGGAAATATCTTTTGTTAAAAACTGGAAAGAAGCTTTCTGAGAAACTGCTTTGTGTTCTGTTAATTCATCTCACAGAGTTACATCTTTCCCTTCAAGAAGCCTTTCGCTAAGTCTGTTCTTGTTGAATTGGCAAAGGGATATTTGGAAGCCCATAGAGGCTATGGTGAAAAGGAAATATCTTCCGTTAAAAACTGGAAAGAAGCTTTCTGAGAACTGCTTTGTGTTCTGTTAATTCATCTCACAGAGTTACAGCTTTCATTCAAAAAGCCTTTCTCTAAGGCTGTTCTTGTGGAATTGGCAAAGTGATATTTGGAAGCCATAGAGGGCTATGGTGAAAAGGAAATATCTTCCGTTCAAAACTGAAAGAAGCTTTCTGAGAAACTGCTCTGTGTTCTGTTAATTCATCTCACAGAGTTATATCTTCCTTCAAAAGCCTTTCGCTAAGACTGTTCTTGTGGAATTGGCAAGGATATTTGGAAGCCCATAGAGGGCTACGGTGAAAAAGGAAATATCTTCTGTTCAAAACTCGAAAGAAGCTTTCTGAGAAACTGCTCTGTGTTCTGTTAATTCATCTCACAGAGTTATATCTTCCCTTCCAGAAGCCTTTCGCTAAGGCTGTTCTTGTGGAATTGGCAAAGGGATATTTGGAAGCCCATAGAGGGCTATGGTGAAAAAGGAAATATCTTCCGTTCAAAACTGGAAAGAAGCTTTCTGAGAAACTGCTCTGTGTTCTGTTAATTCATCTCAAAGGGTTACATCTTTCCCTTCAAGAAGCCTTTCGCTAAGGCTGTTCTTGTGGAATTGGCAAAGGGATATTTGGAAGACCATAGAGGGCTATGGTGAAAAAGGAAATATCTTCCGTTCAAAACTGGAAAGAAGGTGTCTGAGAAACGGCTCAGTGTTCTGTTAATTCAACTCACAGAGTTACATCTTTCCCTTCAAGAAGCCTTTCGCTAAGGCTGTTCTTGTGGAATTGGTAAAGTGATATTTGGAATTTCTTAGAGGGCTACGGTGAAAAAGGATATATCTTCCATTCAAAACTGGAAAGAAGCTTTCTGAGAAACTGCTCTGTGTTCTGTTAATTCATCTCACAGATTTACATCTTTCCCTTCAAGAAGCCTTTCGCTAAGGCTGTTCTTGTGGAATTCGCAAAGGGATATTGTGAAGCCAATAGAGGGCTATGGTGAAAAAGGAAATATCTTCCGTTCAAAACTGGAAAGAAGCTTTCTGAGAAACTGCTCTGTGTTCTGTTAATTCATCTGACAGAGTTACATCTTCCCTTCAAGAAGCCTTTCGCTAAGACTGTTCTTATGGAGTTGGCAAAGGGATATTTGGAAGCCCATAGAGGGCTACCGTGAAAAAGGATATATCTTCCATTCAAAACTGGAAAGAAGCTTTCTGAGAAACTGCTCTGTGTTCTGTTAATTCATCTCACAGAGTTACATCTTTCCCTTCAAGAAGCCTTTCGCTAAGGCTGTTCTTGTGAAATTGGCAAAGGGATATTTGGAAGCCCTTAGAGGGCTATGGTGAAAAAGGAAATATCTTCCGTTCAAAACTGGAAAGAAGCTTTCTGAGAAACTGCTCTGTGTTCTGTTAATTCAACTCACAGAGTTACATCTTTCCCTTCAAGAAGCCTTTCGCTAAGGCTGTTCTTGTGGAATTGGCAAAGGGATATTTGGAAGCCCATAGAGGGCTACGGTGAAAAAGGAAATATCTTCCGTTCAAAACTGGAAAGAAGCTTTCGGAGAAACTGCTCTGTGTTGCGTTAATTCAAATCACAGAGTTACATCTTTCCCTTCAAGAAGACTTTCGCTAAGGCTGTTCTTGTGGAATTGGCAAAGGGATATTTGGAAGCCCATAGAGGGCTACGGTGAAAAAGGAAATATCTTCCGTTCAAAACAGGAAAGAAGCTTTCTGAGAAACTGCTCTGTGTTCTGTTAATTCATCTCACAGAGCTACATCTTTCCCTTCAAGAAGCCTTTCGCTAAGGCTGTTCTTGTGGAATTGGCAAAGGGATATTTGGAAGACCATAGAGGGCTATGGTGAAAAAGGAAATATCTTCCGTTAAAAACTGGAAAGAAGCTGTCTGAGAAACGGCTCTGTGTTCTGTTAATTCAACTCACAGAGTTACATCTTTCCCTTCAAGAAGACTTTCGCTAAGGCTGTTCTTGTGGAATTGGCAAAGTGATATTTGGAATCCCTTAGAGGGCTATGGTGAAAAAGGATATATCTTCCATTCAAAACTGGAAAGAAGCTTTCGGAGAAACTGCTCTGTGTTCTGTTAATTCATCTCACAGATTTACATCTTTCCCTTCAAGAAGCCTTTCGCTAAGGCTGTTCTTGTGAAATTGGCAAAGGGATATTTGGAAGCCCTTAGAGGGCTATGGTGAAAAAGGAAATATCTTCCGTTCAAAACTGGAAAGAAGGTTTCTGAGAAACTGCTCTGTGTTCTGTTAATTCAACTCACAGAGGTACATCTTTCCCTTCAAGAAGCCTTTCGCTAAGGCTGTTCTTGTGGAATTGGCAAAGGGATATTTGGAAGCCCATAGAGGGCTATGGTGAAAAAGAAAATAACTTCCGTTCAAAACTGGAAAGAAGCTTTCTGAGAAACTGCTCTGTGTTCTGTTAATTCATGTCGCAGAGTTACATCTTTCCCTTCAAGAAGCCTTTCGCTAAGGCTGTTCTTGTGGAATTGGCAAAGGGATATTTGGAAGCCCATAGAGAACTATGGTGAAAAAGGAAATATCTTCCGTTCAAAACTGGAAAGAAGGTTTCTGAGAAACTGCTCTGTGTTCTGGTAATTCATCTCACAGAGTTACATCTTTCCCTTCAAGAAGCCTTTCGCTAAGGCTGTTCTTGTGAAATTGGCAAAGGGATATTTGGAAGACCATAGAGGGCTATGGTGAAAAAGGAAATATCTTCCGTTCAAAACTGGAAAGAAGGAGTCTGAGAAACGGCTCTGTGTTCTGTTAATTCAACTCACAGAGTTACATCTTTCCCTTCAAGAAGCCTTTCGCTAAGGCTGTTCTTGTGGAATTGGCAAAGTGATATTTGGAATCCCTTAGAGGGCTATAGTGAAAAAGGATATATCTTCCATTCAAAACTGGAAAGAAGCTTTCTGAGAAACTGCTCTGTGTTCTGTTAATTCATCTCACAGAGTTACATCTTTCCCTTCAAGAAGCCTTTCGCTAAGGCTGTTCTTGTGGAATTGGCAAAGTGATATTTGGAAGCCCATAGAGGGCTATGTGGAAAAGGGAAATATGTTCCGTTTAAAACTGGAAAGAACATTTCTGAGAAACTGCTCTGTGTTCTGTTAATTCATCTCACAGAGTTACATCTTTCCCTTCAAGAAGCCTTTTGCTAAGACTGTTCTTGTGGAATTGGCAAAGTGATTTTTGGAAGCCCATAGAGGGCTACGGTGAAAAAGGAAATATCATCCGTTCAAAACTGGAAAGAAGCTTTCTGAGAAACTGCTCTGTGTTCTGTTAATTCATCTCACAGAGTTACATCTTTCCCTACAAGAAGCCTTTCGCTAAGGCTGTTCTTGTGGAATGGGCAAAGTGATATTTCGAAGCCCATAGAGGGTTACGGTGAAAAAGGTAATATCTTCCTTTCAAAACTGGAAAGAAGCTTTCTGAGAAACTGCTCTGTGTTCTGTTAATTCATCTCACAGAGTTACATCTTTCCCTTCAAGATGCCTTTCGCTAAGGCTGTTCTTGTGGAATTGGCAAGGTGATATTTGGAAGCCCATAGAGGGCTATGGTGATAAAGGAAATATCTTCCGTTCAAAACTGGAAAGAAGCGTTCGGAGAAACTGCTCTGTGTTCTGTTAATTCATCTCACAGAGTTACATCTTTCCCTTCAAGAAGCCTTTCGCTAAGGCTGTTGTTGTGGAATTGGCAAAGGGATATTTGGAAGCCCATAGAGGGCTACGGTGAAAAAGGGAATATCTTCCGTTCAAAACTAAAAAGAAGCTTTCTGAGAAACTGCTCTGTGTTCTGTTAATTCATCTCACAGAGTTACATCTTTCCCTTCAAGAAGCCTTTCGCTAAGGCTGTTCTTGTGGAATTGGCAAAGGGATATTTGGAAGCCCATAGAGGGCTACGGTGAAAAAGGAAATATCTTCCGTTCAAAACAGGAAAGAAGCTTTCTGAGAAACTGCTCTGTGTTCTGTTAATTCATCTCACAGAGCTACATCTTTCCCTTCAAGAAGCCTTTCGCTAAGGCTGTTCTTGTGGAATTGGCAAAGGGATATTTGGAAGACCATAGAGGGCTATGGTGAAAAAGGAAATATCTTCCGTTAAAACTGGAAAGAAGCTGTCTGAGAAACGGTTCTGTGTTCTGTTAATTCAACTCACAGAGTTACATCTTTCCCTTCAAGAAGACTTTCGCTAAGGCTGTTCTTGTGGAATTGGCAAAGTGATATTTGGAATCCCTTAGAGGGCTATGGTGAAAAGGATATATCTTCCATTCAAAACTGGAAAGAAGCTTTCTGAGAAACTGCTCTGTGTTCTGTTAATTCATCTCACAGATTTACATCTTTCCTTCAAGAAGCCTTTCGCTAAGGCTGTTCTTGTGAAATTGGCAAAGGATATTTGGAAGCCCTTAGTGGGCTATGGTGAAAAGGAAATATCTTCCGTTCAAAACTGGAAAGAAGGTTTCTGAGAAACTGCTCTGTGTTCTGTTAATTCAACTCACAGAGTTACATCTTTCCTTCAAGAAGCCTTCGCTAAGGCTGTTCTTGTGGAATTGGCAAAGGGATATTTGGAATCCCATAGAGGGCTATGGTGAAAAAGAAAATAACTTCCGTTCAAAACTGGAAAGAAGCTTTCTGAGAAACTGCTCTGTGTTCTGTTAATTCATGTCGCAGAGTTACATCTTTCCCTTCAAGAAGCCTTTCGCTAAGGCTGTTCTTGTGGAATTGGCAAAGGGATATTTGGAAGCCCATAGAGAACTATGGTGAAAAAGGAAATATCTTCCGTTCAAAACTGGAAAGAAGGTTTCTGAGAAACTGCTCTGTGTTCTGGTAATTCATCTCACAGAGTTACATCTTTCCCTTCAAGAAGCCTTTCGCTAAGGCTGTTCTTGTGAAATTGGCAATGGTATATTTGGAAGCCCATAGAGGGCTATGGTGAAAACGGAAATATCTTCCGTTCAAAACTGGAAAGAAGCTTTCTGAGAAACTGCTCTGTGTTCTGTTAATTCATCTCACAGAGTTACATCTTTCCCTTCAAAAGCCTTTCGCTAAGGCTGTTCTTGTGGAATTGGCAAAGGGATATTCGGAAGCCCTTAGAGGGCTATGGTGAAAAAGGAAATATCTTCCGTTCAAAACTGGAAAGAAGTTTTCTGAGAAACTGCTCTGTGTTCTGTTAATTCATCTCACAGAGTTACATCTTTCCCTTCAAGAAGCCTTTCGCTAAGACTGTTCTTGTGGAATTAGCGAAGGGATATTTGGAAGCCCATAGAGGGCTACGGTGAAAAAGGAAATATTTTCCGTTCAAAACTGGAAAGAAGCTTTCTGAGAAACTGCTCTGTGTTCTGTTAATTCATCTCACAGAGTTACGTCTTTCCCTTCCAGAAGCCTTTCGCTAAGGCTGTTCTTGTGGAATTGACAAAGGGATATTTGGAAGCCCATAGAGGGCTATTGTGAAAAATTACATATCTTCCGTTCAAAACTGGAAAGAAGCTTTCTGACAAACTGCTCTGTGTTCGGTTAATTCAACTCACAGAGTTACATCTTTCCCTTCAAGAAGCCTTTCGCTAAGGCTGTTCTTGTTGAATTGTCAAAGGGATATTTGGAAGCCCATAGAGGGCTATGGTGATAAAGGAAATATCTTCCGTTCAAAACTGGAAAGAAGCTTTCTGAGAAACTGCTCTGTGTTCTGTTAATTCATCTCACAGAGTAACATCTTTCCCTTCAAGAAGCCTTTCGCTAAGGCTGTTCTTGTGGAATTGGCAAAGGGATATTTGGAAGCCCATAGAGGGCTATGGTGACAAAGGAAATATCTTCCGTTCAAAACTGGAAAGAAGCCTTCTGAGAAACTGCTCTGTGTTCTGTTAATTCATCTCACAGAGGTACATCTTTCCCTTCAAGAAGCCTTTCGCTAAGGCTTTTCTTGTGGTATTGGCAAAGGGATATTTGGAAGCCCATATAGGGCTATGTTGAAAAAGGAAATATCTTCCGTTCAAAACTGGAAAGAAGCTTTCTGAGAGACTGCTCTGTGTTCTGTTAATTCATGTCACAGAGTTACATCTTTCCCTTCACGAAGCCTTTCGCTAAGGCTGTTCTTGTGGAATTAGCGAAGGGATATTTGGAAGCCCATAGAGGGCTATGGTGGAAAAGGAAATATCTTCCGTTCAAAACTGGAAAGAAGGTTTCTGAGAAACTGCTCTGTGTTCTGTTAATTCATCTCACAGAGTTACATCTTTCCCTTCAAGAAGCCTTTCGCTAAGGGTGTTCTTGTGGAATTGGCAAAGGGATATTGTGAAACCAATAGAGGGCTATGGTGAAAAAGGAAATATCTTCCGTTCAAAACTGGAAAGACGCTTTCTGATAAACTTCTCTGTGTACTGTCAATTCATCTCACGGAGTTACATCTTCTCCTTCAAGAAGCCTTTCGCTAAGGCTGTTCTTGTGGAATTGGCAAAGGGATATTTGGAAGCCCATAGAGGGCTACGGTGAAAAAGGAAATGTCTTCCGTTCAAAACTGGAAAGAAGCTTTCTGAGAAACTTCTCTGTGTTCTGTTAATTCATCTCACAGAGTTACATCTTTCCCTTCAAGAAGCCTTTCGCTAAGGCTGTTCTTGTGGATTTGGCAAAGGGATATTTGGAAGCCCATAGAGGGGTATGGTGAAAAATTAAATATCTTCCGTTCAAAACTGGAAAGAAGCTTTCTGAGAAACTGCTCTGTGTTCTGTTAATTCAACTCACAGAGTTAAATCTTTCCCTTCAAGAAGCCTTTCGCTAAGGCTGTCCTTGTGGAATTGGCAAAGGGATATTTGGAAGCCCATAGAGGGCTACGGTGAAAAAGGAAATATCTTCCGTTCAAAACTGGAAAGAAGCTTTCGGAGAAACTGCTCTGTGTTGCGTTAATTCAAATCACAGAGTTACATCTTTCCCTTCAAGAAGACTTTCGCTAAGGCTGTTCTTGTGGAATTGGCAAAGGGATATTTGGAAGCCCATAGAGGGCTACGGTGAAAAAGGAAATATCTTCTGTTCAAAACTGGAAAGAAGCTTTCTGAGAAACTGCTCTGTGTTCTGTTAATTCATCTCACAGAGTTACATCTTCCCTCAAGGAAGCCTTTCGCTAAGGCTGTTCTGTGGAATTGGCAAAGGGATATTTGGAAGCCCATAGAGGGCTACGGTGAAAAAGGAAATATCTTCCGTTCAAAACTGGAAAGAAGCTTTCTGAGAAACTGCTCTGTGTTCTGTGAATTCATCTCACAGAGTTACATCTTTCCCTTCAAGAAGCCTTTCGCTAAAGCTGTTCTTGTGGAATTGGCAAAGGGATATTTGGAAGAACATAGAGGGCTATGGTGAAAAAGGAAATATCTTCCGTTCAAAACTGGAAAGAAGGAGTCTGAGAAACGGCTCTGTGTTCTGTTAATTCAACTCACAGAGTTACATCTTTCCTTCAAGAAGCCTTTCGCTAAGGCTGTTCTTGTGGAATTGGCAAAGTGATATTTGGAATCCCTTAGAGGGCTATGGTGAAAAAGGATATATCTTCCATTCAAAACTGGAAATAAGCTTTCTGAGAAACTGCTCTGTGTTCTGTTAATTCATCTCACAGAGTTACGTCTTTCCCTTCCAGAAGCCTTTCGCTAAGGCTGTTCTTGTGGAATTGACAAAGGGATATTTGGAAGCCCATAGAGGGCTATTGTGAAAAATTACATATCTTCCGTTCAAAACTGGAAAGAAGCTTTCTGACAAACTGCTCTGTGTTCGTTAATTCAACTCACAGAGTTACATCTTTCCTTCAAGAAGCCTTCGCTAAGGCTGTTCTTGTTGAATTGTCAAAGGATATTTGGAAGCCATAGAGGGCTATGGTGATAAAGGAAATATCTTCGTTCAAAACTGGAAAGAAGCTTTCTGAGAAACTGCTCTGTGTTCTGTTAATTCATCTCACAGAGTAACATCTTTCCTTCAAGAAGCCTTTCGCTAAGGCTGTTCTTGTGGAATTGGCAAAGGATATTTGGAAGCCCATAGAGGGCTATGGTGACAAAGGAAATATCTTCCGCTCAAAACTGGAAAGAAGCCTTCTGAGAAACTGCTCTGTGTTCTGTTAATTCATCTCACAGAGGTACATCTTTCCTTCAAGAAGCCTTTCGCTAAGGCTTTTCTTGTGGTATTGGCAAAGGGATATTTGGAAGCCCATATAGGGCTATGTTGAAAAAGGAAATATCTTCCGTTCAAAACTGGAAAGAAGCTTTCTGAGAGACTGCTCTGTGTTCTGTTAATTCATGTCACAGAGTTACATCTTTCCCTTCACGAAGCCTTTCGCTAAGGCTGTTCTTGTGGAATTAGCGAAGGGATATTTGGAAGCCCATAGAGGGCTATGGTGGAAAAGGAAATATCTTCCGTTCAAAACTGGAAAGAAGGTTTCTGAGAAACTGCTCTGTGTTCTGTTAATTCATCTCACAGAGTTACATCTTTCCCTTCAAGAAGCCTTTCGCTAAGGGTGTTCTTGTGGAATTGGCAAAGGGATATTGTGAAACCAATAGAGGGCTATGGTGAAAAAGGAAATATCTTCCGTTCAAAACTGGAAAGACGCTTTCTGATAAACTTCTCTGTGTACTGTCAATTCATCTCACGGAGTTACATCTTCTCCTTCAAGAAGCCTTTCGCTAAGGCTGTTCTTGTGGAATTGGCAAAGGGATATTTGGAAGCCCATAGAGGGCTACGGTGAAAAAGGAAATGTCTTCCGTTCAAAACTGGAAAGAAGCTTTCTGAGAAACTTCTCTGTGTTCTGTTAATTCATCTCACAGAGTTACATCTTTCCTTCAAGAAGCCTTCGCTAAGGCTGTTCTTGTGGATTTGGCAAAGGGATATTTGGAAGCCCATAGAGGGTATGGTGAAAAATTAAATATCTTCCGCTCAAAACTGGAAAGAAGCTTTCTGAGAAACTGCTCTGTGTTCTGTTAATTCAACTCACAGAGTTAAATCTTTCCTTCAAGAAGCCTTCGCTAAGGCTGTCCTTGTGGAATTGGCAAAGGATATTTGGAAGCCCATAGAGGGCTACGGTGAAAAAGGAAATATCTTCCGCTTCAAAACTGGAAAGAAGCTTGAGAAACTGCTCTGTGTTCTGTTAATTCAAATCACAGAGTTACATCTTTCCTTCAAGAAGACTTTCGCTAAGGCTGTTCTTGTGGAATGGGCAAGTGATATTTGGAAGAACATAGAGGGCTATGGTGAAAAAGGAAATATCTTCCTGCTCAAAACTGGAAAGAAGGAGTCTGAGAAACGGCTCTGTGTTCTGTTAATTCAACTCACAGAGTTACATCTTTCCCTTCAAGAAGCCTTTCGCTAAGGCTGTTCTTGTGGAATTGGCAAAGTGATATTTGGAATCCCATAGAGGGCTATGGTGAAAAGGATATATCTTCCATTCAAAACTGGAAAGAAGCTTGAGAAACTGCTCTGTGTTCTGTTAATTCATCTCACAGAGTTACATCTTTCCCTTCAAGAAGCCTTTCGCTAAGGCTGTTCTTGTGGAATTGGCAAAGTGATATTTGGAAGCCCATAGAGGGCTATGTGGAAAAGGGAAATATGTTCCGTTTAAAACTGGAAAGAACATTTCTGAGAAACTGCTCTGTGTTCTGTTAATTCATCTCACAGAGTTACATCTTTCCTTCAAGAAGCCTTTTGCTAAGACTGTTCTTGTGGAATTGGCAAAGTGATATTTGGAAGCCCATAGAGGGCTACGGTGAAAAAGGAAATATCATCCGTTCAAAACTGGAAAGAAGCTTTCTGAGAAACTGCTCTGTGTTCTGTTAATTCATCTCACAGAGTTACATCTTTCCCTTAAAGAAGCCTTTCGCTAAGGCTGTTCTTGTGGAATGGGCAAAGTGATATTTGGAAGCCCATAGAGGGTTACGGTGAAAAAGGTAATATCTTCCTTCAAAACTGGAAAGAAGCTTTCTGAGAAACTGCTCTGTGTTCTGTTAATTCATCTCACAGAGTTACATCTTTCCCTTCAAGATGCCTTTCGCTAAGGCTGTTCTTGTGGAATTGGCAAGGTGATATTTGGAAGCCCATAGAGGGCTATGGTGATAAAGGAAATATCTTCCGTTCAAAACTGGAAAGAAGCGTTCGGAGAAACTGCTCTGTGTTCTGTTAATTCATCTCACAGAGTTACATCTTTCCCTTCAAGAAGCCTTTCGCTAAGGCTGTTGTTGTGGAATTGGCAAAGGGATATTTGGAAGCCCATAGAGGGCTACGGTGAAAAAGGGAATATCTTCCGTTCAAAACTAAAAAGAAGCTTTCTGAGAAACTGCTCTGTGTTCCGTTAGTTCATCTCACAGAGTTACATCTTTCCCTTCAAGAAGCCTTTCGCTAAGGCTGTTCTTGTGGAATTGGCAAAGGGATATTTGGAAGCCCATAGAGGGCTACGGTGAAAAAGGAAATATCTTCCGTTCAAAACAGGAAAGAAGCTTTCTGAGAAACTGCTCTGTGTTCTGTTAATTCATCTCACAGAGCTACATCTTTCCCTTCAAGAAGCCTTTCGCTAAGGCTGTTCTTGTGGAATTGGCAAAGGGATATTTGGAAGACCATAGAGGGCTATGGTGAAAAAGGAAATATCTTCCGTTAAAAACTGGAAAGAAGCTGTCTGAGAAACGGCTCTGTGTTCTGTTAATTCAACTCACAGAGTTACATCTTTCCCTTCAAGAAGACTTTCGCTAAGGCTGTTCTTGTGGAATTGGCAAAGTGATATTTGGAATCCCTTAGAGGGCTATGGTGAAAAAGGATATATCTTCCATTCAAAACTGGAAAGAAGCTTTCTGAGAAACTGCTCTGTGTTCTGTTAATTCATCTCACAGATTTACATCTTTCCTTAAAGAAGCCTTCGCTAAGGCTGTTCTTGTGAAATTGGCAAAGGATATTTGGAAACCCTTAGAGGGCTATGGTGAAAAAGGAAATATCTTCCGTTCAAAACTGGAAAGAAGCTGTCTGAGAAACGGCTCTGTGTTCTGTTAATTCAACTCACAGAGTTACATCTTTCCCTTCAAGAAGACTTTCGCTAAGGCTGTTCTTGTGGAATTGGCAAAGTGATATTTGGAATCCCTTAGAGGGCTATGGTGAAAAAGGATATATCTTCCATTCAAAACTGGAAAGAAGCTTTCTGAGAAACTGCTCTGTGTTCTGTTAATTCATCTCACAGATTTACATCTTTCCCTTAAAGAAGCCTTTCGCTAAGGCTGTTCTTGTGAAATTGGCAAAGGGATATTTGGAAACCCTTAGAGGGCTATGGTGAAAAAGGAAATATCTTCCGTTCAAAACTGGAAAGAAGGTTTCTGAGAAACTGCTCTGTGTTCTGTTAATTCAACTCACAGAGTTACATCTTTCCCTTCCAGAAGCCTTTCGCTAAGGCTGTTCTTGTGGAATTGGCAAAGGGATATTTGGAATCCCATAGAGGGCTATGGTGAAAAAGCAAATAACTTCCGTTCAAAACTGGAAAGAAGCTTTCTGAGAAACTGCTCTGTGTTCTGATAATTCATGTCGCAGAGTTACATCTTTCCCTTCAAGAAGACTTTCGCTAAGGCTGTTCTTGTGGAATTGGCAAAGGGATATTTGGAAGCCCATAGAGAACTATGGTGAAAAAGGAAATATCTTCCGTTCAAAACTGGAAAGAAGGTTTCTGAGAAACTGCTCTGTGTTCTGGTAATTCATCTCACAGAGTTACATCTTTCCTTCAAGAAGCCTTCGCTAAGGCTGTTCTTGTGGAATTGGCAAGGGATATTTGGAAGCCCATAGAGGGCTATGGTGAAAAGGAAATATCTTCCGCTCAAAACTGGAAAGAAGCTTTCTGAGAAACTGCTCTGTGTTCTGTTAATTCATCTCACAGAGTTACATCTTTCCTTCAAAAGCCTTTCGCTAAGGCTGTTCTTGTGGAATTGGCAAAGGATATTTGGAAGCCCTTAGAGGGCTATGGTGAAAAGGAAATATCTTCCGTTCAAAACTCGAAAGAAGTTTTCTGAGAAACTGCTCTGTGTTCTGTTAATTCATCTCACAGATTTACATCTTTCCCTTCAAGAAGCCTTTCGCTAAGGCTGTTCTTGTGGAATTGGCAAAGGGATATTTGGAAGCCCATAGATGGCTACGGTGAAAAAGGAAATATCTTCCGTTCAAAAAAGGAAAGTAGCTTTCTGAGAAACTGCTCTGTGTTGTGTTAATTCATCTCACAGAGTTACATCTTTCCCTTCAAGAAGCCTTTCGCTGAGACTGTTCTTGGGGAATTAGCGAAGGGATATTTGGAAGCCCATAGAGGGCTACGGTGAAAAAGGAAATATTTTCCGTTCAAAACTGGAAAGAAGCTTTCTGAGAAACTGCTCTGTGTTCTGTTAATTCATCTCACAGAGTTACGTCTTTCCCTTCCAGAAGCCTTTCGCTAAGGCTGTTCTTGTGGAATTGACAAAGGGATATTTGGAAGCCCATAGAGGGCTATTGTGAAAAATTACATATCTTCCGTTCAAAACTGGAAAGAAGCTTTCTGAGAAACTGCTCTGTGTTCGGTTAATTCAACTCACAGAGTTACATCTTTCCCTTAAAGAAGCCTTTCGCTAAGGCTGTTCTTGTTGAATTGTCAAAGGGATATTTGGAACCCCTTAGAGGGCTACGGTGAAAAAGGAAATATCTTCCGTTCAAAACTAGAAGGAAGCTTTCTGAGAAACTGCTCTGTGTTCCGTTAATTCATCTCACAGAGTTACATCTTTCCCTTCAAGAAGCCTTTCGCTAAGGCTGTTCTTGTGAAATTGGCGAAGTGATATTTGGAAGTCCATAGAGGGCTATGGTGAAAAGGAAATATCTTCCGTTCAAAACTAAAAAGAAGCTTGAGAAACTGCTCTGTGTTCCGTTAATTCATCTCACAGAGTTACATCTTTCCTTCAAGAAGCCTTTCGCTAAGTCTGTTCTTGTGGAATTGGCAAGGGATATTTGGAAGCCCATAGAGGCTACGGTGAAAAAGGAAATATCTTCCGCTTCAAAACAGGAAAGAAGCTTTCTGAGAAACTGCTCTGTGTTCTGTTATTTCATCTCACAGAGCTACATCTTTCCTTCAAGAAGCCTTTCGCTAAGGCTGTTCTTGTGGAATTGGCAAAGGGATATTTGGAAGACCATAGAGGGCTATGGTGAAAAAGGAAATATCTTCCGTTCAAAACTGGAAAGAAGCTGTCTGAGAAACGGCTCTGTGTTCTGTTAATTCAACTCACAGAGTTACATCTTTCCCTTCAAGAAGCCTTTCGCTGAGGCTGTTCTTGTGGAATTGGCAAAGTGATATTTGGAATCCCTTAGAGGGCTATGGTGAAAAAGGATATATCTTCCATTCAAAACTGGAAAGAAGCTTTCTGAGAAACTGCTCTGTGTTCTGTTAATTCATCTCACAGAGTAACATCTTTCCCTTCAAGAAGCCTTTCGCTAAGGCTGTTCTTGTGGAATTGGCAAAGGGATATTTGGAAGCCCATAGAAGGCTACGGTGAAAAAGGAAATATCTTCCCTTCAAAACTGGAAAGAAGCTTTTTGAGAAACTGCTCTGTGTTCTGTTAATTCATCTCACAGAGTTACATCTTTCCTTCAAGAAGCCTTTCGCTAAGGGTGTTCTTGTGGAATTGGCAAAGGATATTTGGAAACCAATAGAGGGCTATGGTGAAAAGGAAATATCTTCCGCTCAAAACTGGAAAGACGCTTTCTGATAAACTTCTGTGTACTGTCAATTCATCTCAGGGAGTTACATCTTCCCTTCAAGAAGCCTTCGCTAAGGCTGTTCTTGTGGAATTGGCAAGGATATTTGGAAGCCCATAGAGGGGTATGGTGAAAAATTAAATATCTTCCGCTTCAAAACTGGAAAGAAGCTCTGAGAAACTGCTCTGTGTTCTGTTAATTCAACTCACAGAGTTACATCTTTCCCTTCAAGAAGCCTTTCGCTAAGGCTGTTCTTGTGGAATTGGCAAAGGATATTTGGAAGCCCATAGAGGGCTACGGTGAAAAGGAAATATCTTCCGCTCAAAACTGGAAAGAAGCTGAGAAACTGCTCTGTGTTGTGTTAATTCAAATCACAGAGTTACATCTTTCCTTCAAGAAGCCTTTCGCTAAGGCTGTTCTTGTGGAATTGGCAAAGGGATATTTGGAAGCCCATAGAGGGCTACGGTGAAAAAGGAAATATCTTCCGCTCAAAACTGGAAAGAAGCTTGAGAAACTGCTCTGTGTTCTGTGAATTCATCTCACAGAGTTACATCTTTCCCTTCAAGAAGCCTTTCGCTAAAGCTGTTCTTGTGGAATTGGCAAAGGGATATTTGGAAGACCATAGAGGGCTATGGTGAAAAGGAAATATCTTCCGCTCAAAACTGGAAAGAAGTAGTCTGAGAAACGGCTCTGTGTTCGGTTAATTCAACTCACAGAGTTACATCTTTCCTTCAAAGCCTTTCGCTAAGGCTGTTCTTGTGGAATTGGCAAAGTGATATTTGGAATCCCTTAGAGGGCTACGGTGAAAAAGGAAATATCTTCCGTTCAAAACTGGAAAGAAGCTTTCTGAGAAACTGCTCTGTGTTCTGTTAATTCATCTCAGAGAGTTACATCTTTCCCTTCAAGAAGCCTTTCGCTAAGGCTGTTCTTGTGGAATTGGCAAAGGGATATTTGGAATCCCATAGAGGGCTATGGTGAAAAAGGAAATATGTTCCGTTCAAAACTGGATAGAAGCTTTCTGAGAAACCACTCTGTATTCTATTAATTCATCTCACAGAGTTACATCTTCCCTTCAGGAAGCCTTTCGCTAAATCTGTTCTTGTGGAATTGGAAAAGGGATATTTGGAACCCCTTAGAGGGCTACGGTGAAAAAGGAAATATCTTCCGTTCAAAACTAGAAGGAAGCTTTCTGAGAAACTGCTCTCTGTTCTGTTAATTCATCTCACAGAGTTACATCTTTCCCTTCAAGAAGCCTTTCGCTAAGGCTGTTCTTGTGAAATTGGCAAAGTGATATTTGGAAGTCCATAGAGGGCTACGGTGAAAAAGGAAATATCTTCCGTTCAAAACTAAAAAGAAGCTTTCTGAGAAACTGCTCTGTGTTCCGTTAATTCATCTCACAGAGTTACATCTTTCCCTTCAAGAAGCCTTTCGCTAAGGCTGTTCTTGTGGAATTGGCAAAGGGATATTTGGAAGCCAATAGAGGGCTACGGTGAAAAAGGAAATATCTTCCGTTCAAAACAGGAAAGAAGCTTTCTGAGAAACTGCTCTGTGTTCTGTTAATTCATCTCACAGATTTACATCTTTCCCTTCAAGAAGCCTTTCGCTAAGGCTGTTCTTGTGGAATTGGCAAAGGGATATTTGGAAGACCATAGAGGGCTATGGTGAAAAAGGAAATATCTTCCGTTCAAAACTGGAAAGAAGCTGTCTGAGAAACGGCTCTGTGTTCTGTTAATTCAACTCACAGAGTTACATCTTTCCCTTCAAGAAGACTTTCGCTAAGGCTGTTCTTGTGGAATTGGCAAAGTGATATTTGGAATCCCTTAGAGGGCTATGGTGAAAAAGGATATATCTTCCATTCAAAACTGGAAAGAAGCTTTCTGAGAAACTGCTCTGTGTTCTGTTAATTCATCTCACAGATTTACATCTTTCCCTTCAAGAAGCCTTTCGCTAAGGCTGTTCTTGTGAAATTGGCAAAGGGATATTTGGAAGCCCTTAGAGGGCTATGGTGAAAAAGGAAATATCTTCCCTTCAAAACTGGAAAGAAGGTTTCTGAGAAACTGCTCTGTGTTCTGTTAATTCAACTCACAGAGTTACATCTTTCCCTTCAAGAAGCCTTTCGCTGAGGCTGTTCTTGTGGAATTGGCAAAGGGATATTTGGAATCCCATAGAGGGCTATGGTGAAAAAGAAAATAACTTCCGTTCAAAACTGGAAAGAAGCTTTCTGAGAAACTGCTCTGTGTTCTGTTAATTCATCTCACAGAGTTACATCTTTCCCTTCAAGAAGCCTTTCGCTAAGGCTGTTCTTGTGGAATTGGCAAAGGGATATTTGGAAGCCCATAGAGAACTCAGGTGAAAAAGGAAATATCTTCCGTTCAAAACTGGAAAGAAGCTTTCTGAGAAACTGCTCTGTGTTCTGGTAATTCATCTCACAGAGTTACATCTTTCCCTTCAACAAGCCTTTCGCTAAGGGTGTTCTTGTGGAATTGGCAAAGGGATATTGTGAAACCAATAGAGGGCTATGGTGAAAAGGAAATATCTTCCGTTCAAAACTGGAAAGACGCTTTCTGATAAACTTCTGTGTACTGTCAATTCATCTCAGAGTTACATCTTCCCTTCAAGAAGCCTTCGCTAAGGCTGTTCTTGTGGAATTGGCAAGGATATTTGGAAGCCCATAGAGGGTATGGTGAAAAATTAAATATCTTCCGTTCAAAACTGGAAAGAAGCTCTGAGAAACTGCTCTGTGTTCTGTTAATTCAACTCACAGAGTTACATCTTTCCTTCAAGCCTTCGCTAAGGCTGTTCTTGTGGAATTGGCAAGGATATTTGGAAGCCCATAGAGGGCTATGGTGAAAAAGGAAATATCTTCCGTTCAAAACTGGAAAGAAGCTTGAGAAACTGCTCTGTGTTGCGTTAATTCAAATCACAGAGTTACATCTTTCCCTTCAAGAAGCCTTCGCTAAGGCTGTTCTTGTGGAATTGGCAAAGGATATTTGGAAGCCCATAGAGGCTACGGTGAAAAAGGAAATATCTTCCGTTCAAAACTGGAAAGAAGCTTTCTGAGAAACTGCTCTGTGTTCTGTAATTCATCTCACAGAGTTACATCTTTCCTTCAAGAAGCCTTTCGCTAAAGCTGTTCTTGTGGAATTGGCAAAGGGATATTTGGAAGACCATAGAGGGCTATGGTGAAAAGGAAATATCTTCCGTTCAAAACTGGAAAGAAGTAGTCTGAGAAACGGCTCTGTGTTCTGTTAATTCAACTCACAGAGTTACATCTTTCCTTCAAGAAGCCTTCGCTAAGGCTGTTCTTGTGGAATTGGCAAAGGATATTTGGAATCCCTTAGAGGGCTACGGTGAAAAAGGAAATATCTTCCGTTCAAAACTGGAAAGAAGCTTTCTGAGAAACTGCTCTGTGTTCTGTTAATTCATCTCAGAGAGTTACATCTTTCCTTCAAGAAGCCTTTCGCTAAGGCTGTTCTTGTGGAATTGGCAAAGGGATATTTGGAATCCCATAGAGGGCTATGGTGAAAAGGAAATATGTTCCGTTCAAAACTGGATAGAAGCTTTCTGAGAAACCACTCTGTATTCTATTAATTCATCTCACAGAGTTACATCTTTCCTTCAGAAGCCTTTCGCTAAATCTGTTCTTGTGGAATTGGAAAAGGGATATTTGGAACCCTTAGAGGGCTACGGTGAAAAAGGAAATATCTTCCGTTCAAAACTAGAAGGAAGCTTTCTGAGAAACTGCTCTCTGTTCTGTTAATTCATCTCACAGAGTTACATCTTTCCCTTCAAGAAGCCTTCGCTAAGGCTGTTCTTGTGAAATTGGCAAAGTGATATTTGGAAGTCCATAGAGGGCTACGGTGAAAAAGGAAATATCTTCCGTTCAAAACTAAAAAGAAGCTTTCTGAGAAACTGCTCTGTGTTCCGTTAATTCATCTCACAGAGTTACATCTTTCCTTCAAGAAGCCTTTCGCTAAGGCTGTTCTTGTGGAATTGGCAAAGGATATTTGGAAGCCAATAGGGCTACGGTGAAAAAGGAAATATCTTCCGTTCAAAACAGGAAAAAGCTTTCTGAGAAACTGCTCTGTGTTCTGTTAATTCATCTCACAGAGCTACATCTTTCCTTCAAGAAGCCTTTCGCTAAGGCTGTTCTTGTGGAATTGGCAAGGATATTTGGAAGACCATAGAGGGCTATGGTGAAAAGGAAATATCTTCCGTTCAAAACTGGAAAGAAGCTGTCTGAGAAACTGCTCTGTGTTCTGTTAATTCAACTCACAGAGTTACATCTTTCCCTTCAAGAAGACTTTCGCTAAGGCTGTTCTTGTGGAATTGGCAAAGTGATATTTGGAATCCCTTAGAGGGCTATGGTGAAAAGGATATATCTTCCATTCAAAACTGGAAAGAAGCTTTCTGAGAAACTGCTCTGTGTTCTGTTAATTCATCTCACAGATTTACATCTTTCCTTCAAAAGCCTTTCGCTAAGGCTGTTCTTGTGAAATTGGCAAAGGATATTTGGAAGCCCTTAGAGGCTATGGTGAAAAGGAAATATCTTCCTTCAAAACTGGAAAGAAGGTTTCTGAGAAACTGCTCTGTGTTCTGTTAATTCAACTCACAGAGTTACATCTTTCCCTTCAAGAAGCCTTCGCTGAGGCTGTTCTTGTGGAATTGGCAAAGGGATATTTGGAATCCCATAGAGGGCTATGGTGAAAAAGAAAATAACTTCCGTTCAAAACTGGAAAGAAGCTTTCTGAGAAACTGCTCTGTGTTCTGTTAATTCATGTCGCAGAGTTACATCTTTCCTTCAAGAAGCCTTTCGCTAAGGCTGTTCTTGTGGAATTAGCAAAGGATATTTGGAAGCCCATAGAGAACTATGGTGAAAAAGGAAATATCTTCCGTTCAAAACTGGAAAGAAGCTTTCTGAGAAACTGCTCTGTGTTCTGGTAATTCATCTCACAGAGTTACATCTTTCCCTTCAACAAGCCTTTCGCTAAGGCTGTTCTTGTGGAATTGGCAAAGGATATTTGGAAGCCCATAGAGGGCTATGGTGACAAAGGAAATATCTTCCGTTCAAAACTGGAAAGAAGCCTTCTGAGAAACTGCTCTGTGTTCTGTTAATTCATCTCACAGAGCTACATCTTTCCTTCAGGAAGCCTTTCGCTAAGGCTGTTCTTGTGGAATTGGCAAAGGATATTTGGAATACCATAGAGGGCTATGGTGAAAAAGGAAATATCTTCCGTTCAAAACTGGAAAGAAGCTGTCTGAGAAACTGCTCTGTGTTCTGTTAATTCAACTCACAGAGTTACATCTTTCCGTCAAGAAGACTTTCGCTAAGGCTGTTCTTGTGGAATTGGCAAAGTGATATTTGGAAGCCCATAGAGGCTATGGTGAAAAAGGAAATATCTTCCATTCAAAACTGGAAAGAAGCTTTCTGAGAAACTGCTCTGTGTTCTGTTAATTCATCTCACAGATTTACATCTTTCCTTCAAAAGCCTTTCGCTAAGGCTGTTCTTGTGAAATTGGCAAAGGATATTTGGAAGCCCTTAGAGGGCTATGGTGAAAAAGGAAATATTTTCCGTTCAAAACTGGAAAGAAGGTTTCTGAGAAACTGCTCTGTGTTCTGTTAATTCAACTCACAGAGTTACATCTTTCCCTTCAAGAAGCCTTTCGCTAAGGCTGTTCTTGTGGAATTGGCAAAGGATATTTGGAAGCCCTTAGAGGCTATGGTGAAAAAGGAAATATCTTCCGTTCAAAACTGGAAAGAAGCTTTCTGAGAAACTGCTCTGTGTTCTGGTAATTCATCTCACAGAGTTACATCTTTCCTTCAAGAAGCCTTTCGCTAAGGCTGTTCTTGTGGAATTGGCAAGTGATATTTGGAAGCCCATAGAGGGCTATGGTGAAAAAGGAAATATCTTCCGTTCAAAACTGGAAAGAAGCTTTCTGAGAAACTGCTCTGTGTTCTGTTAATTCATCTCACAGAGTTACATCTTTCCTTCAAGAAGCCTTTCGCTAAGGCTGTTCTTGTGGAATTGGCAAAGGATATTTGGAAGCCCTTAGAGGGCTATGGTGAAAAAGGAAATATCTTCCGTTCAAAACTGGAAAGAAGTTTTCTGAGAAACTGCTCTGTGTTCTGTTAATTCATCTCACAGAGTTACATCTTTCCTTCAAGAAGCCTTTCGCTAAGACTGTTCTTGTGGAATTAGCGAAGGGATATTTGGAAGCCCATAGAGGGCTACGGTGAAAAAGGAAATATTTTCCGTTCAAAACTGGAAAGAAGCTTTCTGAGAAACTGCTCTGTGTTCTGTTAATTCATCTCACAGAGTTACATCTTTCCCTTCAAGAAGCCTTCGCTAAGGCTGTTCTTGTGGAATTGACAAAGGGATATTTGGAAGCCCATAGAGGGCTATTGTGAAAAATTACATATCTTCCGTTCAAAACTGGAAAGAAGCTTTCTGAGAAACTGCTCTGTGTTCGGTTAATTCAACTCACAGAGTTACATCTTTCCCTTCAAGAAGCCTTTCGCTAAGGCTGTTCATGTTGAATTCTCAAAGGGATATTTGGAAGCCCATAGAGGGCTATGGTGATAAAGGAAATATCTTCCGTTCAAAACTGGAAAGAAGCTTTCTGAGAAACTGCTCTGTGTTCTGTTAATTCATCTCACAGAGTTACATCTTTCCCTTCAAGAAGCCTTTCGCTAAGGCTGTTCTTGTGGAATTGGCAAAGGGATATTTGGAAGCCCATAGAGGGCTATGGTGACAAAGGAAATATCTTCCGTTCAAAACTGGAAAGAAGCCTTCTGAGAAACTGCTTTGTATTCTCTTAATTCATATCACAGCGTTACATCTTTCCCTTCAAGAAGCCTTTCGCTAAGGCTGTTCTTGGGGAATTGGCAAAGGGATATTTGGAAGCCCATAGAAGGCAACGGTGAAAAATTAAGTATCTTCCGTTCAAAACTGGAAAGAAGCTTTCTGAGAAACTACTCTGTGTTCTGTTAATTCATCTCACAGAGTTACATCTTTCCCTTCAAGAAGCCTTTCGCTAAGGCTGTTCTTGGGGAATTGGCAAAGGGATATTTGGAAGCCCTTAGAGGGCTACGGTGAAAAAGGAAATATCTTCCATTCAAAACTGGAAAGATGCTTTCTGAGAAACTGCTCTGTGTTCTGTTAATTCATCTCACAGAGTTACATCTTTCCCTTCTAGAAGCCGTTCGCTAAGGCTGTTGTTGTGAAATTGGCAAAGGGATACTTTGAAGCCCATAGAGGGCTATGGTGAAAAGGAAATATCTTCCGTTCAAAACTGGAAAGAAGCTTTCTGAGAAACTGCTCTGTGTTCTGTCAATTCATCTCACAGAGTTACATCTTTCCCTTCAAGAAGCCTTTGGCTAAGGCTTTTCTTGTGGAATTGGCAAAGGGATATTTGGAAGCCCATAGAGGGCTACGGTGAACAAGGAAATATCTTCAGTTCAAAACTGGAAAGAAGCTTTAAGAGAAACTGCTCTGTGTTCTCTTAATTCATCTCACAGAGTTACATCTTTCCCTTCAAGAAGCCTTTCGCTAACGCTGTTCTTGTGGAATTGGAAAAGGATATTTGGAAGCCCATAGAGGCTATGGTGAAAAAGAAAATATCTTCCGTTCAAAACTGGAAGGAAGCTTTCTGAGAAACTGCTCTGTGTTCTGTCAATTCATCTCACAGAGTTACATCTTTCCTTCAAGAAGCCTTTCGCTAAGGCTGTTCTTGTGAATTGGCAAAGGATATTTGGAAGCCCATAGAGGGCTATGGTGACAAAGGAAATATCTTCCGTTCAAAACTGGAAAGAAGCCTTCTGAGAAACTGCTTTGTATTCTCTTAATTCATATCACAGCGTTACATCTTTCCCTTCAAGAAGCCTTTCGCTAAGGCTGTTCTTGGGGAATTGGCAAAGGGATATTTGGAAGCCCATAGAAGGCAACGGTGAAAAATTAAGTATCTTCCGTTCAAAACTGGAAAGAAGCTTTCTGAGAAACTACTCTGTGTTCTGTTAATTCATCTCACAGAGTTACATCTTTCCCTTCAAGAAGCCTTTCGCTAAGGCTGTTCTTGGGGAATTGGCAAAGGGATATTTGGAAGCCCTTAGAGGGCTACGGTGAAAAAGGAAATATCTTCCATTCAAAACTGGAAAGAAGCTTGAGAAACTGCTCTGTGTTCTGTTAATTCATCTCACAGAGTTACATCTTTCCCTTCTAGAAGCCGTTCGCTAAGGCTGTTGTTGTGAAATTGGCAAAGGGATACTTTGAAGCCCATAGAGGGCTATGGTGAAAAAGGAAATATCTTCCGTTCAAAACTGGAAAGAAGCTTTCTGAGAAACTGCTCTGTGTTCTGTCAATTCATCTCACAGAGTTACATCTTTCCCTTCAAGAAGCCTTTGGCTAAGGCTTTTCTTGTGGAATTGGCAAAGGGATATTTGGAAGCCCATAGAGGGCTACGGTGAACAAGGAAATATCTTCAGTTCAAAACTGGAAAGAAGCTTTAAGAGAAACTGCTCTGTGTTCTCTTAATTCATCTCACAGAGTTACATCTTTCCCTTCAAGAAGCCTTTCGCTAAGGCTGTTCTTGTGGAATTGGAAAAGGGATATTTGGAAGCCCATAGAGGGCTATGGTGAAAAAGAAAATATCTTCCGTTCAAAACTGGAAAGAAGCTTTCTGAGAAACTGCTCTGTGTTCTGTCAATTCATCTCACAGAGTTACATCTTTCCTTCAAAAGCCTTTCGCTAAGGCAGTTCTTGTGGAATTGGCAAAGGTATATTTGGAAGCCCATAGAGGGCTACGGTGAAAAAGGAAATATCTTCCGTTCAAAACTGGAAAGAAGCTTTCTGAAAAACTGCTCTGTGTTCTGTTAATTCATCTCACAGAGTTACATCTTTCCCTTCAAGAAGCCTTTCGCTAAGGCTGTTCTTGTGGAATTGGCGAAGGGATATTTGGAAGCCCATAGAGGGCTATGGTGAAAAAGGAAATATCTTCCGTTCAAAACTGGAAAGAAGCTTTCTGAGAAACTGCTCTGTGTTCTGTTAATTCATCTCACAGAGTTACATCTTTCCCTTCAAGAAGCCTTTCGCTAAGGCTGTTCTTGTGGAATTGGCAAAGGGATATTTGGAAGACCATAGAGGGTTATGGTGAAAAAGGAAATATCTTCCGTTCAAAACTGGAAAGAAGCTTTCTGGGAAACTGCTCTTTGTTCTGTCAATTCATCTCACAGAGTTACATCTTTCCCTTCAAGAAGCCTTTCGCTAAGGCTGTTCTAGTGGAATTGGCAAGTGATATTTGGAAGCCCTTAGAGGGCTACGGTGAAAAAGAAATACCTTCAGTTCAAAACTGGAAAGAAGCTTTCTGAGAAACTGCTCTGTGTTCTCTTAATTCATCTCACAGAGTTACATCTTTCCCTTCAAGAAGCCTTTCGCTAACGCTGTTCTTGTGGAATTGGAAAAGGGATATTTGGAAGCCCATAGAGGGCTATGGTGAAAAAGGAAATATCTTCCGTTCAAAACTGGAAGGAAGCTTTCTGAGAAACTGCTCTGTGTTCTGTCAATTCATCTGACGGAGTTACATCTTTCCCTTCAAGAAGCCTTTCGCTAAGGCTGTTCTTGTGGAATTGGCAAAGGTATATTTGGAAGCCCATAGAGGGCTATGGTGAAAAAGGAAATATCTTCCCTTCAAAACTGGAAAGAAGCTTTCTGAGAAACTGCTCTGTGTTCTGTTAATTCATCTCACAGAGTTACATCTTTCCCTTCAAGAAGCCTTTCGCTAAGGCTGTTCTTGTTGAATTGGCAAAGGGATATTTGGAAGCCCATGGAGAACTATGGTGAAAAAGGAAATATCTTCCGTTCAAAACTGGAAAGAAGCTTTCTGAGAAACTGCTCTGTGTTCTGTAATTCATCTCACAGAGTTACATCTTTCCTTCAAGAAGCCTTTCGCTAAGGCTGTTCTTGTGGAATTGGCAAGGGATATTTGGAAGCCCATAGAGGGCTATGGTGAAAACGGAAATATCTTCCGTTCAAAACTGGAAAGAAGCTTTCTGAGAAACTGCTCTGTGTTCTCTGAATTCATCTCACAGAGTTACATCTTTCCCTTCAAGAAGCCTTTCGCTAAGGCTGTTCTTGTGGAATTGGCAAAGGGATATTTGGAAGCCCTTAGAGCGCTATGGTGAAAAAGGAAATATCTTCCGTTCAAAACTGGAAAGAAGTTTTCTGAGAAACTGCTCTGTGTTCTGTTAATTCATCTCACAGAGTTACATCTTTCCCTTCAAGAAGCCTTTCGCCAAGGCTGTTCTTGTGGAATTGGCAAAGGGATATTTGGAAGCCCATAGATGGCTACGGTGAAAAAGGAAATATCTTCCGTTCAAAACTGGAAAGAAGCTTTCTGAGAAACTGCTCTGTGTTCTGTTAATTCATCTCACAGAGTTACATCTTTCCCTTCAAGAAGCCTTCGCTAAGGCTGTTCTTGTGGAATTGGCAAAGGGATATTTGGAAGCCCATAGAGGGCTATGGTGAAAAAGGATATATTTTCCGTTCAAAACTGGAAAGAAGCTTTCTGAGAAACTGCTCTGTGTTCTGTTAATTCATCTCACAGAGTTACATCTTTCCCTTCAGAAGCCTTTCGCTAAGGCTGTTCTTGTGGAATTGTCAAAGGATATTTGGAAGCCCATAGAGGGCTATTGTGAAAAATTACATATCTTCCGTTCAAAACTGGAAAGAAGCTTTCTGAGAAACTGCTCTGTGTTCGTTAATTCAACTCACAGAGTTACATCTTTCCTTAAAGAAGCCTTCGCTAAGGCTGTTCTTGTTGAATTGTCAAAGGATATTTGGAAGCCCATAGAGGGCTACGGTGAAAAAGGAAATATCTTCCGTTCAAAACTAGAAGGAAGCTTTCTGAGAAACTGCTCTGTTCTGTTAATTCATCTCACAGAGTTACATCTTTCCTTCAAGAAGCCTTTCGCTAAGGCTGTTCTTGTGGAATTAGCAAAGGATATTTGGAAGTCCATAGAGGGCTACGGTGAAAAAGGAAATATCTTCCGTTCAAAACTAAAAAGAAGCTTTCTGAGAAACTGCTCTGTGTTCGTTAATTCATCTCACAGAGTTACATCTTTCCCTTCAAGAAGCCTTCGCTAAGTCTGTTCTTGTGGAATTGGCAAAGGATATTTGGAAGCCCATAGAGGCTATGGTGAAAAAGGAAATATCTTCCGTTCAAAACAGGAAAGAAGCTTTCTGAGAAACTGCTCTGTGTTCTGTTATTTCATCTCACAGAGCTACATCTTTCCCTTCAAGAAGCCTTTCGCTAAGGCTGTTCTTGTTGAATTGTCAAAGGATATTTGGAAGACCATAGAGGCTATGGTGAAAAAGGAAATATCTTCCGTTCAAAACTGGAAAGAAGCTGTCTGAGAAACGGCTCTGTGTTCTGTTAATTCAACTCACAGAGTTACATCTTTCCCTTCAAGAAGACTTTCGCTAAGGCTGTTCTTGTGGAATTGGCAAAGTGATATTTGGAATCCCTTAGAGGGCTATGGTGAAAAAGGATATATCTTCCATTCAAAACTGGAAAGAAGCTTTCTGAGAAACTGCTCTGTGTTCTGTTAATTCATCTCACAGAGTTACATCTTTCCCTTCAAGAAGCCTTTCGCTAAGGCTGTTCTTGTGGAATTGGCAAAGGGATATTTGGAAGCCCATAGAGGCTACGGTGAAAAATATCTTCCCTTCAAAACTGGAAAGAAGCTTTTTGAGAAACTGCTCTGTGTTCTGTTAATTCATCTCACAGAGTTACATCTTTCCCTTCAAGAAGCCTTTCGCTAAGGGTGTTCTTGTGGAATTGGCAAAGGGATATTGTGAAACCAATATAGGGCTATGGTGAAAAAGGAAATATCTTCCGTTCAAAACTGGAAAGAAGCTTTCTGATAAACTTCTCTGTGTACTGTCAATTCATCTCAGGAGTTACATCTTCCCTTCAAGAAGCCTTTCGCTAAGGCTGTTCTTGTGGAATTGGCAAAGGATATTTGGAAGCCCATAGAGGGTATGGTGAAAAATTAAATATCTTCCGTTCAAAACTGGAAAGAAGCTCTCTGAAAACTGCTCTGTGTTCTGTTAATTCAACTCACAGAGTTACATCTTTCCTTCAAGAAGCCTTCGCTAAGGCTGTTCTTGTGGAATTGGCAAAGGATATTTGGAAGCCCATAGAGGGCTACGGTGAAAAAGGAAATATCTTCCGTTCAAAACTGGAAAGAAGCTTTCGGAGAAACTGCTCTGTGTTCTGTTAATTCATCTCACAGAGTTACATCTTTCCTTCAAGAAGCCTTCGCTAAGGCTGTTCTTGTGGAATTGGCAAAGGGATATTTGGAAGCCCATAGAGGGCTATGGTGAAAAAGGAAATATCTTCCGTTCAAAACTGGAAAGAAGCTTTCTGAGAAACTGCTCTGTGTTCTGTTAATTCAACTCACAGAGTTACATCTTTCCTTCAAGAAGCCTTTCGCTAAGGCTGTTCTTGTGGAATTGGCAAAGTGATATTTGGAATCCCTTAGAGGGCTACGGTGAAAAAGGAAATATCTTCCGTTCAAAACTGGAAAGAAGCTTTCTGAGAAACTGCTCTGTGTTCTGTTAATTCATCTCAGAGTTACATCTTTCCCTTCAAGAAGCCTTTCGCTAAGGCTGTTCTTGTGGAATTGGCAAAGGGATATTTGGAATCCCATAGAGGGCTATGGTGAAAAAGGAAATATGTTCCGTTCAAAACTGGATAGAAGCTTTCTGAGAAACCACTCTGTATTCTATTAATTCATCTCACAGAGTTACATCTTCCCTTCAGGAAGCCTTTCGCTAAATCTGTTCTTGTGGAATTGGAAAAGGGATATTTGGAACCCCTTAGAGGGCTACGGTGAAAAAGGAAATAACTTCCGTTCAAAACTAGAAGGAAGCTTTCTGAGAAACTGCTCTCTGTTCTGTTAATTCATCTCACAGAGTTACATCTTTCCCTTCAAGAAGCCTTTCGCTAAGGCTGTTCTTGTGAAATTGGCGAAGTGATATTTGGAAGTCCATAGAGGGCTACGGTGAAAAAGGAAATATCTTCCGTTCAAAACTAAAAAGAAGCTTTCTGAGAAACTGCTCTGTGTTCCGTTAATTCATCTCACAGAGTTACATCTTTCCCTTCAAGAAGCCTTTCGCTAAGTCTGTTCTTGTGGAATTGGCAAAGGGATATTTGGAAGCCCATAGAGGGCTACGGTGAAAAAGGAAATATCTTCCGTTCAAAACTGGAAAGAAGCTTTCTGAGAAACTGCTCTGTGTTCTGTGAATTCATCTCACAGAGTTACATCTTTCCCTTCAAGAAGCCTTTCGCTAAAGCTGTTCTTGTGGAATTGGCAAAGGGATATTTGGAAGACCATAGAGGGCTATGGTGAAAAAGGAAATATCTTCCGTTCAAAACTGGAAAGAAGTAGTCTGAGAAACGGCTCTGTGTTCTGTTAATTCAACTCACAGAGTTACATCTTTCCCTTCAAGAAGCCTTTCGCTAAGGCTGTTCTTGTGGAATTGGCAAAGTGATATTTGGAATCCCTTAGAGGGCTACGGTGAAAAAGGAAATATCTTCCGTTCAAAACTGGAAAGAAGCTTTCTGAGAAACTGCTCTGTGTTCTGTTAATTCATCTCAGAGTTACATCTTTCCTTCAAGAAGCCTTTCGCTAAGGCTGTTCTTGTGGAATTGGCAAAGGGATATTTGGAATCCCATAGAGGGCTATGGTGAAAAAGGAAATATGTTCCGTTCAAAACTGGATAGAAGCTTTCTGAGAAACCACTCTGTATTCTATTAATTCATCTCACAGAGTTACATCTTCCCTTCAGGAAGCCTTTCGCTAGATCTGTTCTTGTGGAATTGGAAAAGGGATATTTGGAACCCCTTAGAGGGCTACGGTGAAAAAGGAAATATCTTCCGTTCAAAACTAGAAGGAAGCTTTCTGAGAAACTGCTCTCTGTTCTGTTAATTCATCTCACAGAGTTACATCTTTCCCTTCAAGAAGCCTTTCGCTAAGGCTGTTCTTGTGAAATTGGCGAAGTGATATTTGGAAGTCCATAGAGGGCTACGGTGAAAAAGGAAATATCTTCCGTTCAAAACTAAAAAGAAGCTTTCTGAGAAACTGCTCTGTGTTCCGTTAATTCATCTCACAGAGTTACATCTTTCCCTTCAAGAAGCCTTTCGCTAAGTCTGTTCTTGTGGAATTGGCAAAGGGATATTTGGAAGCCCATAGAGGGCTACGGTGAAAAAGGAAATATCTTCCGTTCAAAACAGGAAAGAAGCTTTCTGAGAAACTGCTCTGTGTTCTGTTATTTCATCTCACAGAGCTACATCTTTCCCTTCAAGAAGCCTTTCGCTAAGGCTGTTCTTGTGGAATTGGCAAAGGGATATTTGGAAGACCATAGAGGGCTATGGTGAAAAAGGAAATATCTTCCGTTCAAAACTGGAAAGAAGCTGTCTGAGAAACGGCTCTGTGTTCTGTTAATTCAACTCACAGAGTTACATCTTTCCCTTCAAGAAGACTTTCGCTAAGGCTGTTCTTGTGGAATTGGCAAAGTGATATTTGGAATCCCTTAGAGGGCTATGGTGAAAAAGGATATATCTTCCATTCAAAACTGGAAAGAAGCTTTCTGAGAAACTGCTATGTGTTCTGTTAATTCATCTCACAGATTTACATCTTTCCCTTCAAGAAGCCTTTAGCTAAGACTGTTGTTATTAAATTGGCAAAGGGATATTTGGAAGCCCTTAGAGGGCTATGGTGAAAAAGGAAATATCTTCCTTCAAAACTGGAAAGAAGGTTTCTGAGAAACTGCTCTGTGTTCTGTTAATTCAACTCACAGAGTTACATCTTTCCCTTCAAGAAGCCTTTCGCTGAGGCTGTTCTTGTGGAATTGGCAAAGGGATATTTGGAATCCCATAGAGGGCTATGGTGAAAAAGGAAATATCTTCCGTTCAAAACTGGAAGAAGCTTTCTGAGAAACTGCTCTGTGTTCTGTTAATTCATCTCACAGAGTTACATCTTTCCTTCAAGAAGCCTTTCGCTAAGGCTGTTCTTGTGGAATTGGCAAAGGATATTTGGAAGCCCATAGAGGGCTACGGTGAAAAAGGAAATATCTTCCGTTCAAAACTGGAAAGAAGCTTTCTGAGAAACTGCTCTGTGTTCTGGTAATTCATCTCACAGAGTTACATCTTTCCCTTCAACAAGCCTTTCGCTAAGGGTGTTCTTGTGGAATTGGCAAAGGGATATTGTGAAACCAATAGAGGGCTATGGTGAAAAAGGAAATATCTTCCGTTCAAAACTGGAAAGACGCTTTCTGATAAACTTCTCTGTGTACTGTCAATTCATCTCAGGGAGTTACATCTTCCCCTTCAAGAAGCCTTTCGCTAAGGCTGTTCTTGTGGAATTGGCAAAGGGATATTTGGAAGCCCATAGAGGGGTATGGTGAAAAATTAAATATCTTCCGTTCAAAACTGGAAAGAAGCTCTCTGAGAAACTGCTCTGTGTTCTGTTAATTCAACTCACAGAGTTACATCTTTCCCTTCAAGAAGCCTTTCGCTAAGGCTGTTCTTGTGGAATTGGCAAAGGGATATTTGGAAGCCCATAGAGGGCTACGGTGAAAAAGGAAATATCTTCCGTTCAAAACTGGAAAGAAGCTTTCGGAGAAACTGCTCTGTGTTGCGTTAATTCAAATCACAGAGTTACATCTTTCCCTTCAAGAAGCCTTTCGCTAAGGCTGTTCTTGTGGAATTGGCAAAGGGATATTTGGAAGCCCATAGAGGGCTACGGTGAAAAAGGAAATATCTTCCGTTCAAAACTGGAAAGAAGCTTTCTGAGAAACTGCTCTGTGTTCTGTGAATTCATCTCACAGAGTTACATCTTTCCCTTCAAGAAGCCTTTCGCTAAGGCTGTTCTTGTGGAATTGGCAAAGTGATATTTGGAATCCCTTAGAGGGCTATGGTGAAAAAGGATATATCTTCCATTCAAAACTGGAAAGAAGCTTTCTGAGAAACTGCTCTGTGTTCTGTTAATTCATCTCACAGAGTAACATCTTTCCCTTCAAGAAGCCTTTCGCTAAGGCTGTTCTTGTGGAATTGGCAAAGGGATATTTGGAAGCCCATAGAAGGCTACGGTGAAAAAGGAAATATCTTCCCTTCAAAACTGGAAAGAAGCTTTTTGAGAAACTGCTCTGTGTTCTGTTAATTCATCTCACAGAGTTACATCTTTCCCTTCAAGAAGCCTTTCGCTAAGGGTGTTCTTGTGGAATTGGCAAAGGGATATTGTGAAACCAATAGAGGGCTATGGTGAAAAAGGAAATATCTTCCGTTCAAAACTGGAAAGACGCTTTCTGATAAACTTCTCTGTGTACTGTCAATTCATCTCAGGGAGTTACATCTTCCCCTTCAAGAAGCCTTTCGCTAAGGCTGTTCTTGTGGAATTGGCAAAGGGATATTTGGAAGCCCATAGAGGGGTATGGTGAAAAATTAAATATCTTCCGTTCAAAACTGGAAAGAAGCTCTCTGAGAAACTGCTCTGTGTTCTGTTAATTCATCTCAGAGAGTTACATCTTTCCCTTCAAGAAGCCTTTCGCTAAGGCTGTTCTTGTGGAATTGGCAAAGGGATATTTGGAAGCCCATAGAGGGCTACGGTGAAAAAGGAAATATCTTCCGTTCAAAACTGGAAAGAAGCTTTCGGAGAAACTGCTCTGTGTTGCGTTAATTCAAATCACAGAGTTACATCTTTCCCTTCAAGAAGCCTTTCGCTAAGGCTGTTCTTGGGGAATTGGCAAAGGGATATTTGGAAGCCCATAGAGGGCTACGGTGAAAAAGGAAATATCTTCCGTTCAAAACTGGAAAGAAGCTTTCTGAGAAACTGCTCTGTGTTCTGTGAATTCATCTCACAGAGTTACATCTTTCCCTTCAAGAAGCCTTTCGCTAAAGCTGTTCTTGTGGAATTGGCAAAGGGATATTTGGAAGACCATAGAGGGCTATGGTGAAAAAGGAAATATCTTCCGTTCAAAACTGGAAAGAAGTAGTCTGAGAAACGGCTCTGTGTTCTGTTAATTCAACTCACAGAGTTACATCTTTCCCTTCAAGAAGCCTTTCGCTAAGGCTGTTCTTGTGGAATTGGCAAAGTGATATTTGGAATCCCTTAGAGGGCTACGGTGAAAAAGGAAATATCTTCCGTTCAAAACTGGAAAGAAGCTTTCTGAGAAACTGCTCTGTGTTCTGTTAATTCATCTCAGAGAGTTACATCTTTCCCTTCAAGAAGCCTTTCGCTAAGGCTGTTCTTGTGGAATTGGCAAAGGGATATTTGGAATCCCATAGAGGGCTATGGTGAAAAAGGAAATATGTTCCGTTCAAAACTGGATAGAAGCTTTCTGAGAAACCACTCTGTATTCTATTAATTCATCTCACAGAGTTACATCTTCCCTTCAGGAAGCCTTTCGCTAAATCTGTTCTTGTGGAATTGGAAAAGGGATATTTGGAACCCCTTAGAGGGCTACGGTGAAAAAGGAAATATCTTCCGTTCAAAACTAGAAGGAAGCTTTCTGAGAAACTGCTCTCTGTTCTGTTAATTCATCTCACAGAGTTACATCTTTCCTTCAAGAAGCCTTTCGCTAAGGCTGTTCTTGTGAAATTGGCAAAGTGATATTTGGAAGTCCATAGAGGGCTACGGTGAAAAAGGAAATATCTTCCGTTCAAAACTAAAAAGAAGCTTTCTGAGAAACTGCTCTGTGTTCCGTTAATTCATCTCACAGAGTTACATCTTTCCCTTCAAGAAGCCTTTCGCTAAGGCTGTTCTTGTGGAATTGGCAAAGGGATATTTGGAAGCCAATAGAGGGCTACGGTGAAAAAGGAAATATCTTCCGTTCAAAACAGGAAAGAAGCTTTCTGAGAAACTGCTCTGTGTTCTGTTAATTCATCTCACAGAGCTACATCTTTCCCTTCAAGAAGCCTTTCGCTAAGGCTGTTCTTGTGGAATTGGCAAAGGGATATTTGGAAGACCATAGAGGGCTATGGTGAAAAAGGAAATATCTTCCGTTCAAAACTGGAAAGAAGCTGTCTGAGAAACTGCTCTGTGTTCTGTTAATTCAACTCACAGAGTTACATCTTTCCCTTCAAGAAGACTTTTGCTAAGGCTGTTCTTGTGGAATTGGCAAAGTGATATTTGGAATCCCTTAGAGGGCTATGGTGAAAAAGGATATATCTTCCATTCAAAACTGGAAAGAAGCTTTCTGAGAAACTGCTCTGTGTTCTGTTAATTCATCTCACAGATTTACATCTTTCCCTTCAAGAAGCCTTTCGCTAAGGCTGTTCTTGTGAAATTGGCAAAGGGATATTTGGAAGCCCTTAGAGGGCTATGGTGAAAAAGGAAATATCTTCCCTTCAAAACTGGAAAGAAGGTTTCTGAGAAACTGCTCTGTGTTCTGTTAATTCAACTCACAGAGTTACATCTTTCCCTTCAAGAAGCCTTTCGCTGAGGCTGTTCTTGTGGAATTGGCAAAGGGATATTTGGAATCCCATAGAGGGCTATGGTGAAAAAGAAAATAACTTCCGTTCAAAACTGGAAAGAAGCTTTCTGAGAAACTGCTCTGTGTTCTGTTAATTCATGTCGCAGAGTTACATCTTTCCCTTCAACAAGCCTTTCGCTAAGGCTGTTCTTGTGGAATTGGCAAAGGGATATTTGGAAGCCCTTAGAGGGCTATGGTGACAAAGGAAATATCTTCCGTTCAAAACTGGAAAGAAGCTTTCTGAGAAACTGCTCTGTGTTCCGGTAATTCATCTCACAGAGTTACATCTTTCCCTTCAACAAGCCTTTCGCTAAGGCTGTTCTTGTGGAATTGGCAAAGGGATATTTGGAAGCCCATAGAGGGCTATGGTGACAAAGGAAATATCTTCCGTTCAAAACTGGAAAGAAGCCTTCTGAGAAACTGCTCTGTGTTCTGTTAATTCATCTCACAGAGCTACATCTTTCCCTTCAGGAAGCCTTTCGCTAAGGCTGTTCTTGTGGAATTGGCAAAGGGATATTTGGAATACCATAGAGGGCTATGGTGAAAAAGGAAATATCTTCCGTTCAAAACTGGAAAGAAGCTGTCTGAGAAACGGCTCTGTGTTCTGTTAATTCAACTCACAGAGTTACATCTTTCCCGTCAAGAAGACTTTCGCTAAGGCTGTTCTTGTGGAATTGGCAAAGTGATATTTGGAATCCCTTAGAGGGCTATGGTGAAAAAGGATATATCTTCCATTCAAAACTGGAAAGAAGCTTTCTGAGAAACTGCTCTGTGTTCTGTTAATTCATCTCACAGATTTACATCTTTCCCTTCAAGAAGCCTTTCGCTAAGGCTGTTCTTGTGAAATTGGCAAAGGGATATTTGGAAGCCCTTAGAGGGCTATGGTGAAAAAGGAAATATTTTCCGTTCAAAACTGGAAAGAAGGTTTCTGAGAAACTGCTCTGTGTTCTGTTAATTCAACTCACAGAGTTACATCTTTCCCTTCAAGAAGCCTTTCGCTAAGGCTGTTCTTGTGGAATTGGCAAAGGGATATTTGGAAGCCCATAGAGAACTATGGTGAAAAAGGAAATATCTTCCGTTCAAAACTGGAAAGAAGCTTTCTGAGAAACTGCTCTGTGTTCTGGTAATTCATCTCACAGAGTTACATCTTTCCCTTCAAGAAGCCTTTCGCTAAGGTTGTTCTTGTGAAATTGGCAATGGTATATTTGGAAGCCCATAGAGGGCTATGGTGAAAACGGAAATATCTTCCGTTCAAAACTGGAAAGAAGCTTTCTGAGAAACTGCTCTGTGTTCTGTTAATTCATCTCACAGAGTTACATCTTTCCTTCAAGCCTTTCGCTAAGGCTGTTCTTGTGGAATTGGCAAAGGATATTCGGAAGCCCTTAGAGGGCTATGGTGAAAAAGGAAATATCTTCCGCTCAAAACTGGAAAGAAGTTTTCTGAGAAACTGCTCTGTGTTCTGTTAATTCATCTCACAGAGTTACATCTTTCCTTCAAAGCCTTCGCTAAGACTGTTCTTGTGGAATTGGCAAGGATATTTGGAAGCCCATAGAGGGCTACGGTGAAAAAGGAAATATTTTCCGTTCAAAACTGGAAAGAAGCTTTCTGAGAAACTGCTCTGTGTTCTGTTAATTCATCTCACAGAGTTACGTCTTTCCCTTCCAGAAACCTTTCGCTAAGGCTGTTGTTGTGGAATTGACAAAGGGATATTTGGAAGCCCATAGAGGGCTATTGTGAAAAATTACATATCTTCCGTTCAAAACTGGAAAGAAGCTTTCTGAGAAACTGCTCTGTGTTCGGTTAATTCAACTCACAGAGTTACATCTTTCCCTTCAAGAAGCCTTTCGCTAAGGCTGTTCATGTTGAATTGTCAAAGGGATATTTGGAAGCCCATAGAGGGCTATGGTGATAAAGGAAATATCTTCCGTTCAAAACTGGAAAGAAGCTTTCTGAGAAACTGCTCTGTGTTCTGTTAATTCATCTCACAGAGTTACATCTTTCCTTCAAAAGCCTTTCGCTAAGGCTGTTCTTGTGGAATTGGCAAAGGGATATTTGGAAGCCCATAGAGGGCTATGGTGAAAAAAATATCTTCCGTTCAAAACTGGAAAGAAGCTTCTGAGAAACTGCTTTGTATTCTCTTAATTCATATCACAGCGTTACATCTTTCCCTTCAAGAAGCCTTTCGCTAAGGCTGTTCTTGGGGAATTGGCAAAGGATATTTGGAAGCCCATAGAAGGCAACGGTGAAAAATTAAGTATCTTCCGTTCAAAACTGGAAAGAAGCTTGAGAAACTACTCTGTGTTCTGTTAATTCATCTCACAGAGTTACATCTTTCCCTTCAAGAAGCCTTTCGCTAAGGCTGTTCTTGGGGAATTGGCAAAGGGATATTTGGAAGCCCTTAGAGGGCTACGGTGAAAAAGGAAATATCTTCCATTCAAAACTGGAAAGAAGCTTTCTGAGAAACTGCTCTGTGTTCTGTTAATTCATCTCACAGAGTTACATCTTTCCCTTCTAGAAGCCGTTCGCTAAGGCTGTTGTTGTGAAATTGGCAAAGGGATACTTTGAAGCCCATAGAGGGCTATGGTGAAAAAGGAAATATCTTCCGTTCAAAACTGGAAAGAAGCTTTCTGAGAAACTGCTCTGTGTTCTGTCAATTCATCTCACAGAGTTACATCTTTCCCTTCAAGAAGCCTTTGGCTAAGGCTTTTCTTGTGGAATTGGCAAAGGGATATTTGGAAGCCCATAGAGGGCTACGGTGAACAAGGAAATATCTTCAGTTCAAAACTGGAAAGAAGCTTGAGAAACTGCTCTGTGTTCTCTTAATTCATCTCACAGAGTTACATCTTTCCCTTCAAGAAGCCTTTCGCTAACGCTGTTCTTGTGGAATTGGAAAAGGATATTTGGAAGCCCATAGAGGCTATGGTGAAAAAGAAAATATCTTCCGCTCAAAACTGGAAGGAAGCTTTCTGAGAAACTGCTCTGTGTTCTGTCAATTCATCTGACGGAGTTACATCTTTCCTTCAAGAAGCCTTCGCTAAGGCAGTTCTTGTGGAATTGGCAAGGATATTTGGAAGCCCATAGAGGGCTACGGTGAAAAAGGAAATATCTTCCCTTCAAAACTGGAAAGAAGCTTTCTGAAAACTGCTCTGTGTTCTGTTAATTCATCTCACAGAGTTACATCTTTCCTTCAAGAAGCCTTTCGCTAAGGCTGTTCTTGTGGAATTGGCGAAGGGATATTTGGAAGCCCATAGAGGGCTATGGTGAAAAAGGAAATATCTTCCGTTCAAAACTGGAAAGAAGCTTTCTGAGAAACTGCTCTGTGTTCTGTTAATTCATCTCACAGAGTTACATCTTTAACTTCAAGAAGCCTTTCGCTAAGGCTGTTCTTGTGGAATTGGCAAAGGGATATTTGGAAGACCATAGAGGTTATGGTGAAAAAGGAAATATCTTCCGTTCAAAACTGGAAAGAAGCTTTCTGAGAAACTGCTCTTTGTTCTGTCAATTCATCTCACAGAGTTACATCTTTCCTTCAAAGCCTTTCGCTAAGGCTGTTCTAGTGGAATTGGCAAGTGATATTTGGAAGCCCTTAGAGGGCTACGGTGAAAAAGAAATACCTTCAGTTCAAAACTGGAAAGAAGCTTTCTGAGAAACTGCTCTGTGTTCTCTTAATTCATCTCACAGAGTTACATCTTTCCTTCAAGAAGCCTTCGCTAAGGCTGTTCTTGTGGAATTGGCAAAGGGATATTTGGAAGCCCATAGAGGGCTATGGTGAAAAAGGAAATATCTTCCGTTCAAAACTGGAAGGAAGCTTTCTGAGAAACTGCTCTGTGTTCTGTCAATTCATCTGACGGAGTTACATCTTTCCCTTCAAGAAGCCTTTCGCTAAGGCTGTTCTTGTGGAATTGGCAAAGGTATATTTGGAAGCCCATAGAGGGCTATGGTGAAAAAGGAAATATCTTCCCTTCAAAACTGGAAAGAAGCTTTCTGAGAAACTGCTCTGTGTTCTGTTAATTCATCTCACAGAGTTACATCTTTCCCTTCAAGAAGCCTTTCGCTAAGGCTGTTCTTGTTGAATTGGCAAAGGGATATTTGGAAGCCCATGGAGAACTATGGTGAAAAAGGAAATATCTTCCGTTCAAAAGTGGAAAGAAGCTTTCTGAGAAACTGCTCTGTGTTCTGGTAATTCATCTCACAGAGTTACATCTTTCCCTTCAAGAAGCCTTTCGCTAAGGCTGTTCTTGTGGAATTGGCAAAGGATATTTGGAAGCCCATAGAGGGCTATGGTGAAAAGGAAATATCTTCCGCTCAAAACTGGAAAGAAGCTTTCTGAGAAACTGCTCTGTGTTCTCTGAATTCATCTCACAGAGTTACATCTTTCCTTCAAGAAGCCTTCGCTAAGGCTGTTCTTGTGGAATTGGCAAAGGGATATTTGGAAGCCCTTAGAGAGCTATGGTGAAAAAGGAAATATCTTCCGTTCAAAACTGGAAAGAAGTTTTCTGAGAAACTGCTCTGTGTTCTGTTAATTCATCTCACAGAGTTACATCTTTCCCTTCAAGAAGCCTTTCGCTAAGGCTGTTCTTGTGGAATTGGCAAAGGGATATTTGGAAGCCCATAGATGGCTACGGTGAAAAAGGAAATATCTTCCGTTCAAAACTGGAAAGTAGCTTTCTGAGAAACTGCTCTGTGTTCTGTTAATTCATCTCACAGAGTTACATCTTTCCCTTCAAGAAGCCTTTCGCTAAGACTGTTCTTGTGGAATTGGCAAAGGGATATTTGGAAGCCCATAGAGGGCTACGGTGAAAAAGGATATATTTTCCGTTCAAAACTGGAAAGAAGCTTTCTGAGAAACTGCTCTGTGTTCTGTTAATTCATCTCACAGAGTTACGTCTTTCCCTTCCAGAAGCCTTTCGCTAAGGCTGTTCTTGTGGAATTGACAAAGGGATATTTGGAAGCCCATAGAGGGCTATAGTGAAAAAGGAAATATCTTCCGCTCAAAACTGGAAAGAAGCTTTCTGAGAAACTGCTCTGTGTTCGGTTAATTCAACTCACAGAGTTACATCTTTCCCTTCAAGAAGCTTTTCTCTAAGGCTGTTCTTGTTGAATTGTCAAAGGGATATTTGGAAGCCCATAGAGGGCTATGGTGATAAAGGAAATATCCTCCGTTCAAAACTGGAAAGAAGGTTTCTGAGAAACTGCTCTGTGTTCTGTTAATTCATCTCACAGAGTTACATCTTTCCCTTCAAGAAGCCTTCGCTAAGGCTGTTCTTGTTGAATTGTCAAAGGATATTTGGAAGCCCATAGAGGGCTATGGTGACAAAGGAAATATCTTCCGTTCAAAACTGGAAAGAAGCCTTCTGAGAAACTGCTCTGTGTTCTGTTAATTCATCTCACAGAGGTACATCTTTCCCTTCAAGAAGCCTTTCGCTAAGGCTTTTCTTGTGGTATTGGCAAAGGGATATTTGGAAGCCCAAAGAGGGCTATGGTGAAAAAGGAAATATCTTCCGTTCAAAATTGGAAAGAAGCGTTCTGAGAGACTGCTCTGTGTTCTGTTAATTCATGTCACAGAGTTACATCTTTCCCTTCACGAAGCCTTTCGCTAAGGCTGTTCTTGTGGAATTATCGAAGGGATATTTGGAAGCCCATAGAGGGCTACAGTGAAAAAGGAAATATCTTCCGCTCAAAACTGGAAAGAAGCTTTCTGAGAAACTGCTCTGTGTTCTGTTAATTCATCTCACAGTTACATCTTTCCTTCAAGAAGCCTTTCGCTAAGGCTGCTCTTGGGGAATTGGCAAAGGATATTTGGAAGCCCATAGAAGGCAACGGTGAAAAATTAAGTATCTTCCGTTCAAAACTGGAAAGAAGCCTTCTGAGAAACTGCTCTGTGTTCTGTTAATTCATCTCACAGAGTTACATCTTTCCCTTCAAGAAGCCTTTCGCTAAGGCTGTTCTTGTGGAATTAGCAAGGGATATTTGGAAGCCCATAGAGGGCTATGGTGAAAAAGGAAATATCTTCCGTTCAAAATTGGAAAGAAGCGTTCTGAGAAACTGCTCTGTGTTCTGTTAATTCATGTCACAGAGTTACATCTTTCCTTCAGAAGCCTTTCGCTAAGGCTGTTCTTGTTGAATTGTCAAAGGATATTTGGAAGCCCATAGAGGCTACAGTGAAAAAGGAAATATCTTCCGCTTCAAAACTGGAAAGAAGCTTTCTGAGAAACTGCTTTGTATTCTCTTAAATCATATCACAGCGTTACATCTTTCCCTTCAAGAAGCCTTTCGCTAAGGCTGCTCTTGGGGAATTGGCAAAGGATATTTGGAAGCCCATAGAGGGCTACGGTGAAAAAGGAAATATCTTCCGTTCAAAACAGGAAAGAAGCTTTCTGAGAAACTGCTCTGTGTTCTGTTAATTCATCTCACAGAGTTACATCTTTCCTTCAAGAAGCCTTTCGCTAAGGCTGTTCTTGGGGAATTGGCAAAGGGATATTTGGAAGCCCATAGAGGGCTACGGTGAAAAAGGAAATATCTTCCATTCAAAACTGGAAAGAAGCTTTCTGAGAAACTGCTCTGTGTTCTGTTAATTCATCTCACAGAGTTACATCTTTCCCTTCAAGAAGCCTTCGCTAAGGCTGTTCTTGTGGAATTGGCAAGGATATTTGGAAGCCCATAGAGGGCTATGGTGAAAAAGGAAATATCTTCCGCTTCAAAACTGGAAAGAAGCTTTCTGAGAAACTGCTCTGTGTTCTGTCAATTCATCTCACAGAGTTACATCTTTCCCTTCAAGAAGCCTTTGGCTAAGGCTTTTCTTGTGGAATTGGCAAAGGGATATTTGGAAGCCCATAGAGGGCTACGGTGAAAAAGGAAATATCTTCCGTTCAAAACTGGAAAGAAGCTTTCTGAGAAACTGCTCTGTGTTCTGTTAATTCATCTCACAGAGTTACATCTTCCTTCAAGAAGCCTTCGCTAAGGCTGTTCTTGTGGAATTGGCAAAGGGATATTTGGAAGCCCATAGAGGGCAATGGTGAAAAAGGAAATATCTTCCGTTCAAAACTGGAAAGAAGCTTTCTGAGAAACTGCGCTGTGTTCTGTTAATTCATCTCACAGAGTTACATCTTCCTTCAAGAAGCCTTCGCTAAGGTTGTTCTTGTGGAATTGGCAAGGTGATATTTGGAAGCCCATAGAGGGCTATGGTGAAAAAGGAAATATCTTCCGTTCAAAACTGGAAAGAAGCTTTCTGAGAAACTGCTCTGTGTTCTGTTAATTCATCTCACAGAGTTACAATTTCCTTCAAGAAGCCTTCGCTAAGGCTGTTCTTGTGGAATTGGCAAAGGATATTTGGAAGCCCATAGAGGGCAATGGTGAAAAAGAAATATCTTCCGTTCAAAACTGGAAAGAAGCTTTCTGAGAAACTGCTCTGTGTTCTGTTAATTCATCTCACAGAGTTACATCTTCCTTCAAGAAGCCTTTCGCTAAGGTTGTTCTTGTGGAATTGGCAAAGTGATATTTGGAAGCCCATAGAGGCTATGGTGAAGAAGGAAATATCTTCCTTTCAAAACTGGAAAGAAGCTTTCTGAGAAACTGCTCTGTGTTCTGTTAATTCATCTCACATAGTTACATCTTTCCCTTCAAGAAGCCTTTCGCTAAGGCTGTTCTAGTGGAATTGGCAAAGGATATTTGGAAGCCCATAGAGGGCTACGTGAAAAGGAAATATCTTCAGTTCAAAACTGGAAAGAAGCTTGAGAAACTGCTCTGTGTTCTGTTAATTCATCTCAGAGTTACATTTTTCCTTCAAGAAGACTTTCGCTAAGGCTGTTCTTGTGGAATTGGCAAAGTGATATTTGGAAGCCCATAGAGGGCTATGGTGAAAAGGAAATATCTTCCGTTCAAAACTGGAAAGAAGCTTTCTGAGAAACTGCTCTGTGTTCTGTTAATTCATCTCACAGAGTTACATCTTTCCCTTCAAGAAGCCTTTCGCTAAGGCTGTTCTTGTGGAATTGGAAAAGGATATTTGGAACCCATAGAGGCTACGGTGAAAAAGGAAATATCTTCCGCTCAAAACTGGAAAGAAGCTTTCTGAGAAACTGCTCTGTGTTCTGTTAATTCATCTCAGAGAGTTACATCTTTCCTTCAGAAGCCTTCGCTAAGGCTGTTCTTGTGGAATTGCAAAGGATATTTGGAATCCCATAGAGGGCTATGGTGAAAAAGGAAATATGTTCTGTTCAAAACTGGAAAGAAGCTTTCTGAGAAACTGCTCTGTGTTCTGTTAATTCATCTCACAGAGTTACATCTTCCTTATGGAAGCCTTTCGCTAAATCTGTTCTTGTGGAATTGGAAAAGGAAATTTGGAACCCTTAGAGGGCTACGGTGAAAAAGGAAATATCTTCCGTTCAAAACTAGAAAGAAGCTTGAGAAACTGCTCTGTGTTCTGTTAATTCATCTCACAGAGTTACATCTTTCCCTTCAGAAGCCTTTCGCTAAGGCTGTTCTTGTGAAATTGGCGAAGGGATATTTGGAAGCCCATAGAGGGCTATGGTGAAAAGGAATTATCTTCCGTCAAAACTGGAAAGAAGCTTTCTGAGAAACTGCTCTGTGTTCTGTCAATTCATCTCACAGAGTTACATCTTTCCCTTCAAGAAGCCTTTCGCTAAGGCTGTTCTTGTGGAATTGGCAAAGGATATTTGGAAGCCCATAGAGGGCTACGTTGAAAAGGAAATATCTTCAGCTCAAAACTGGAAAGAAGCTTTCTGAGAAACTGCTCTGTGTTCTGTTAATTCATCTCACAGAGTTACATCTTTCCCTTCAAGAAGCCTTTCGCTAACGCTGTTCTTGTGGAATTGGAAAAGGATATTTGGAAGCCCATAGAGGGCTATGGTGAAAAGGAAATATCTTCCGTTCAAAACTGGAAGGAAGCTTTCTGAGAAACTGCTCTGTGTTCTGTTAATTCATCTCAGAGTTACATCTTTCCTTCAAGAAGCCTTTCGCTAAAACTTTTCTTGTGGAATTGGCAAAGGATATTTGGAAGCCCATAGAGGGCTACGTTGAAAAGGAAATATCTTCAGCTCAAAACTGGAAAGAAGCTTTCTGAGAAACTGCTCTTGTGTTCTGTTAATTCATCTCACAGAGTTACATCTTTCCCTTCAAGAAGCCTTTCGCTAACGCTGTTCTTGTGGAATTGGAAAAGGATATTTGGAAGCCCATAGAGGGCTATGGTGAAAAGGAAATATCTTCCGTTCAAAACTGGAAGGAAGCTTTCTGAGAAACTGCTCTGTGTTCTGTCAATTCATCTCACAGAGTTACATCTTTCCTTCAAGAAGCCTTCGCTAAAACTGTTCTTGTGGAATTGGCAAAGGTATATTTGGAAGCCCATAGAGGGCTACGGTGAAAAAGGAAATATCTTCCCTTCAAAACTGGAAAGAAGCTTTCTGAGTAACTGCTCTGTGTTCTGTTAATTCATCTGACAGAGTTACATCTTTCCCTTCAAGATGCCTTTCGCTAAGGCTGTTCTTGTGGAATTGGCAAGGTGATATTTGGAAGCCCATAGAGGGCTATGGTGAAAAAGGAAATATCTTCCGTTCAAAACTGGAAAGAAGCTTTCTGGGAAACTGTTCTGTGTTCTGTCAATTCATCTCACATAGATACATCTTTCCCTTCAAGAAGCCTTTCGCTAAGGCTGTTCTAGTGGAATTGGCAAAGTGATATTTGGAAGCCCTTAGAGGGCTACGGTGAAAAAGAAATACCTTCAGTTCAAAACTGGAAAGAAGCTTTCTGAGAAACTGCTCTGTGTTCTGTTAATTCATCTCACAGAGTTACATCTTTCCCTTCAAGAAGACTTTCGCTAAGGCTGTTCTTGTGGAATTGGCAAAGTGATATTTGGAAGCCCATATAGGGCTATGGTGAAAAGGAAATATCTTCCGCTTTAAAACTGGAAAGAAGCTTTCTGAGAAAATGCTCTGTGTTCTGTTAATTCATCTCACAGAGTTACATCTTTCCCTTCAAGAAGCCTTTCGCTAAGGCTGTTCTTGTGGAATTGGCAAAGGATATTTGGAAGCCCATAGAGGCTACGGTGAAAAAGGAAATATCTTCCGTTCAAAACTGGAAAGAAGCTTTCTGAGAAACTGCTCTGTGTTCTTTTAATTCATCTCAGAGAGTTACATCTTTCCCTTCAAGAAGCCTTTCGCTAAGGCTGTTCTTGTGGAATTGGCAAAGGGATATTTGGAATCCCATAGAGGGCTATGGTGAAAAGGAAATATGTTCCGTTCAAAACTGGAAAGAAGCTTTCTGAGAAACCGCTCTGTGTTCTGTTAATTCATCTCACAGAGTTACATCTTCCCTTATGGAAGCCTTTCGCTAAATCTGTTCTTGTGGAATTGGAAAAGGGATATTTGGAACCCCTTAGAGGGTACGGTGAAAAAGGAAATATCTTCCGTTCAAAACTAGAAAGAAGCTTCCTGAGAAACTGCTCTGTGTTCTGTTAATTCATCTCACAGAGTTACATCTTTCCCTTCTAGAAGCCTTTCGCTAAGGCTGTTCTTGTGGAATTGGCAAAGTGATATTTGGAAGTCCATAGAGGGCTACGGTGAAAAAGGAAATATCTTCCGTTCAAAACTGGAAAGAAGCTTTCTGAGAAACTGCTCTGTGTTCTGTTAATTCATCTCACAGAGTTACAATTTCCCTTCAAGAAGCCTTTTGCTAAGGCTGTTCTTGTGGAATTGGCAAAGGGATATTTGGAAGCCCATAGAGGGCAATGGTGAAAAAGGAAATATCTTCCGTTCAAAACTGGAAAGAAGCTTTCTGAGAAACTGCGCTGTGTTCTGTTAATTCATCTCACAGAGTTACATCTTTCCTTCAAGCCTTTCCCTAAGGTTGTTCTTGTGAATTGGCAAAGTGATATTTGGAAGCCCATAGAGGGCTATGGTGAAAAAGGAAATATCTTCCTTTCAAAACTGGAAAGAAGCTTTCTGAGAAACTGCTCTGTGTTCTGTCAATTCATCTCACAGAGTTACATCTTTCCTTCAAGAAGCCTTTCGCTAAGGCTGTTCTAGTGGAATTGGCAAAGGGATATTTGGAAGCCCATAGAGGGCTACGGTGAAAAAGGAAATACCTTCAGTTCAAAACTGGAAAGAAGCTTGAGAAACTGCTCTGTGTTCTGTTAATTCATCTCACAGAGTTACATTTTTCCTTCAAGAAGCCTTTCACTAAGCTGTTCTTGTGGAATTGGCAAAGTGATATTTGGAAGCCCATAGAGGGCTATGGTGAAAAAGGAAATATCTTCCGTTCAAAACTGGAAAGAAGCTTGAGAAAATGCTCTGTGTTCTGTTAATTCATCTCACAGAGTTACATCTTTCCTTCAAGAAGCCTTCGCTAAGGCTGTTCTTGTGGAATTGGCAAAGGATATTTGGAAGCCCATAGAGGGCTACGGTGAAAAAGGAAATATCTTCCGTTCTAAACTGGAAAGAAGCTTTCTGAGAAACTGCTCTGTGTTCTGTTAATTCATCTCAGAGAGTTACATCTTTCCCTTCAAGAAGCCTTTCGCTAAGGCTGTTCTTGTGGAATTGGCAAAGGGATATTTGGAATCCCATAGAGGGCTATGGTGAAAAAGGAAATATGTTCCGTTCAAAACTGGAAAGAAGCTTTCTGAGAAACTGCTCTGTGTTCTGTTAATTCATCTCACAGAGTTACATCTTCCCTTATGGAAGCCTTTCGCTAAATCTGTTCTTGTGGAATTGGAAAAGGGATATTTGGAACCCCTTAGAGGGCTACGGTGAAAAAGGAAATATCTTCCGTTCAAAACTAGAAAGAAGCTTTCTGAGAAACTGCTCTGTGTTCTGTTAATTCATCTCACAGAGTTACATCTTTCCCTTCTAGAAGCCTTTCGCTAAGGCTGTTGTTGTGAAATTGGCGAAGGGATACTTGGAAGCCCATAGAGGGCTATGGTGAAAAAGGAATTATCTTCCGTTCAAAACTGGAAAGAAGCTTTCTGAGAAACTGCTCTGTGTTCTGTCAATTCATCTCACAGAGTTACATCTTTCCCTTCAAGAAGCCTTTGGCTAAGGCTTTTCTTGTGGAATTGGCAAAGGGATATTTGGAAGCCTATAGAGGGCTACGTTGAAAAAGGAAATATCTTCAGTTCAAAACTGGAAAGAAGCTTTCTGAGAAACTGCTCTGTGTTCTGTTAATTCATCTCACAGAGTTACATCTTTCCCTTCAAGAAGCCTTTCGCTAACGCTGTTCTTGTGGAATAGGAAAAGGGATATTTGGAAGCCCATAGAGGGCTATGGTGAAAAAGGAAATATCTTCCGTTCAAAACTGGAAGGAAGCTTTCTGAGAAACTGCTCTGTGTTCTGTCAATTCATCTGACGGAGTTACATCTTTCCCTTCAAGAAGCCTTTCGCTAAAACTGTTCTTGTGGAATTGGCAAAGGTATATTTGGAAGCCCATAGAGGGCTACGGTGAAAAAGGAAATATCTTCCCTTCAAAACTGGAAAGAAGCTTTCTGAAAAACTGCTCTGTGTTCTGTTAATTCATCTCACAGAGTTACATCTTTCCCTTCAAGAAGCCTTTCGCTAAGGCTGTTCTTGTGGAATTGGAAAAGGGATATTTGGAAGCCCATAGAGGGCTACGGTGAAAAAGGAAATACCTTCCGTTCAAAACTGGAAAGAAGCTTTCTGAGAAACTGCTCTGTGTTCTGTTAATTCATCTCACAGAGTCACATCTTTCCCTTCAAGAAGCCTTTCGCTAAGGCTGTTCTTGTGGAATTGGCAAGGATATTTGGAAGCCCATAGAGGGCTATGGTGAAAAAGGAAATATCTTCCGGTCAAAACTGGAAAGAAGCTTGAGAAACTGCTCTGTGTTCTGTTAATTCATCTCACAGAGTTACATCTTTCCTTCAAGATGCCGCTAAGGCTGTTCTTGTGGAATTGGCAAGGTGATATTTGGAAGCCCATAGAGGGCTATGGTGAAAAAGGAAATATCTTCCGTTCAAAACTGGAAAGAAGCTTTCTGGGAAACTGTTCTGTGTTCTGTCAATTCATCTCACATAGATACATCTTTCCCTTCAAGAAGCCTTTCGCTAAGGCTGTTCTAGTGGAATTGGCAAAGTGATATTTGGAAGCCCTTAGAGGGCTACGGTGAAAAAGAAATACCTTCAGTTCAAAACTGGAAAGAAGCTTTCTGAGAAACTGCTCTGTGTTCTGTTAATTCATCTCACAGAGTTACATCTTTCCCTTCAAGAAGACTTTCGCTATTGCGGTTCTTGTGGAATTGGCAAAGTGATATTTGGAAGCCCATATAGGGCTATGGTGAAAAAGGAAATATCTTCCGTTTAAAACTGGAAAGAAGCTTTCTGAGAAAATGCTCTGTGTTCTGTTAATTCATCTCACAGAGTTACATCTTTCCCTTCAAGAAGCCTTTCGCTAAGGCTGTTCTTGTGGAATTGGCAAAGGGATATTTGGAAGCCCATAGAGGGCTACGGTGAAAAAGGAAATATCTTCCGTTCAAAACTGGAAAGAAGCTTTCTGATAAACTGCTCTGTGTTCTTTTAATTCATCTCAGAGAGTTACATCTTTCCCTTCAAGAAGCCTTTCGCTAAGGCTGTTCTTGTGGAATTGGCAAAGGGATATTTGGAATCCCATAGAGGGCTATGGTGAAAAAGGAAATATGTTCCGTTCAAAACTGGAAAGAAGCTTTCTGAGAAACCGCTCTGTGTTCTGTTAATTCATCTCACAGAGTTACATCTTCCCTTATGGAAGCCTTTCGCTAAATCTGTTCTTGTGGAATTGGAAAAGGGATATTTGGAACCCCTTAGAGGGTACGGTGAAAAAGGAAATATCTTCTGTTCAAAACTAGAAAGAAGCTTCCTGAGAAACTGCTCTGTGTTCTGTTAATTCATCTCACAGAGTTACATCTTTCCCTTCTAGAAGCCTTTCGCTAAGGCTGTTCTTGTGGAATTGGCAAAGTGATATTTGGAAGTCCATAGAGGGCTACGGTGAAAAAGGAAATATCTTCCGTTCAAAACTAAAAAGAAGCTTTCTGAGAAACTGCTCTGTGTTCCGTTAATTCATCTCACAGAGTTACATCTTTCCCTTCAAGAAGCCTTTCGCTAAGGCTGTTCTTGTGGAATTGGCAAGGTGATATTTGGAAGCCCATAGGGCTATGGTGAAAACGGAAATATCTTCCGTTCAAAACTGGAAAGAAGCTTTCTGAGAAACTGCTCTGTGTTCTGTTAATTCATGTCACAGAGTTACATCTTTCCTTCAAGAAGCCTTCGCTAAGGCTGTTCTTGTGGAATTGGCAAGGATATTCGGAAGCCCTTAGAGGGCTATGGTGAAAAAGGAAATATCTTCCGTTCAAAACTGGAAAGAAGCTTTCTGAGAAACTGCTCTGTGTTCTGTTAATTCATCTCACAGAGTTACATCTTTCCTTCAAGAAGCCTTTCGCTAAGGCTGTTCTTGTGGAATTGGCAAAGGGATATTTGGAAGCCCATAGAGGACTACGGTGAAAAAAATATCTTCCGTTCAAAACTGGAAAGTAGCTTTCTGAGAAACTGCTCTGTGTTCTGTTAATTCATCTCACAGAGTTACATCTTTCCCTTCAAGAAGCCTTTCACTAAGACTGTTCTTGTGGAATTAGCGAAGGGATATTTGGAAGCCCATAGAGGGCTACGGTGAAAAAGGAAATATTTTCCGTTCAAAACTGGAAAGAAGCTTTCTGAGAAACTGCTCTGTGTTCTGTTAATTGAACTCACAGAGTTATATCTTTCCCTTCAAGATGCCTTTTGCTAAGGCTGATTTTGTGGATAGGCAAAGGGATATTTGGAAGCCCATAGAGGGCTACAGTGAAAAAGGAAATATCTTCCGTTCAAAACTGGAAAGAAGCTTTCTGAGAAACTGCTTTGTATTCTCTTAATTCATCTCACAGAGTTACATCTTTCCCTTCAAGAAGCCTTTCGCTAAGGCTGTTCTTGGGGAATTGGCAAAGGATATTTGGAAGCACATAGAAGGCTACGGTGAAAAATTAAATATCTTCCGTTCAAAACTGGAAAGAAGCTATCTGAGAAACTACTCTGTGTTCTGTTAATTCATCTCACAGAGTTACATCTTTCCCTTCAAGAAGCGTTTCGCTAAGGCTGTTCTTGGGGAATTGGCAAGGATATTTGGAAGCCCATAGAGGGCTACGTGAAAAAAGGAAATATCTTCCATTCAAAACTGGAAAGAAGCTTGAGAAACTGCTCTGTGTTCTGTTAATTCATCTCACAGAGTTACATCTTTCCCTTCTAGAAGCCTTTCGCTAAGGCTGTTGTTGTGAAATTGGCGAAGGGATACTTGGAAGCCCATAGACGGCTATGGTGAAAAAGGAAATATCTTCCGTTCAAAACTGGAAAGAAGCTTTTTGAGAAACTGCTCTGTGTTCTGTCAATTCATCTCACAGAGTTACATCTTTCCCTTCAAGAAGCCTTTGGCTAAGGCTTTTCTTGTGGAATTGGCAAAGGGATATTTGGAAGCCCATAGAGGGCTACGGTGAAAAAGGAAATATCTTCAGTTCAAAACTGGAAAGAAGCTTTCTGAGAAACTGCTCTGTGTTCTCTTAATTCATCTGACAGAGTTACATCTTTCCCTTCAAGAAGCCTTTCGCTAACGCTGTTCTTGTGGAATTGGAAAAGGGATATTTGGAAGCCCATAGAGGGCTATGTTGAAAAAGGAAATATCTTCCGTTCAAAACTGGAAGGAAGCTTTCTGAGAAACTGCTCTGTGTTCTGTCAATTCATCTGACGGAGTTACATCTTTCCCTTCAAGAAGCCTTTCGCTAAGGCTGTTCTTGTGGAATTGGCAAAGGTATATTTGGAAGCCCATAGAGGGGTACGCTGAAAAAGGAAATATCTTCCCTTCAAAACTGGAAAGAAGCTTTCTGCAAAACTGCTCTGTGTTCTGTTAATTCATCTCACAGAGTTACATCTTTCCCGTCAAGAAGCCTTTCGCTAAGGCTGTTCTTGTGGAATTGGCGAAGGGATATTTGGAAGCCCATAGAGGGCTATGGTGAAAAAGGAAATATCTTCCGTTCAAAACTGGAAAGAAGCTTTCTGAGAAACTGCTCTGTGTTTTGTATATTCATCTCACAGAGTTACATCTTTCCCTTCAAGAAGCCTTTCGCTAAGGCTGTTCTTGTGGAATTGGCAAAGGGATATTTGGAAGCCCATAGACGGCTATGGTGAAAAAGGAAATATCTCCCATTCAAAACTGGAAAGAAACTTTCTGAGAAACTACTCTGTGTTCTGTTAATTCATCTCACAGAGTTACATCTTTCCCTTCAAGAAGCCTTTCGCTAAGGCTGTTCTTGTGGAATTGGAAAAGGGATATTTGGAAGCCCATAGAGGGCTATGGTGAAAAAGGAAATATATTCCGTTCAAAACTGGAAAGAAGCTTTCTGAGAAACTGCTCTGTGTTTTGTATATTCATCTCACAGAGTTACATCTTTCCCTTCAAGAAGCCGTTCGCTAAAGCTGTTCTTGTGGAATTGGCAAAGGGATATTTGGAAGCCCTAGAGGGCTATGGTGAAAAAGGAAATATCTTCCATTCAAAACTGGAAAGAAACTTTCTGAGAAACTACTCTGTGTTCTGTTAATTCATCTCACAGAGTTATATCTTTCCCTTCAAGAAGCCTTTCCCTAAGGCTGTTCTTGTGGAATTGGCAAAGGGATATTTGGAAGCCCGTGAGGGCTATGGTGAAAAAGGAAATATCTTCGTTCAAAACTGGAAAGAAGCTTTCTGAGATACTGCTCTGTGTTCTGTTAATTCATCTCACAGAGTTACATCTTTCCTTCAAAAGCCTTTCGCTAAGGCTGTTGTTGTGAAATTGGCAAAGGGATATTTGAAGCCCATAGAGGACTACGGTGAAAAAGAAATATCTTCCGTTCAAAACTGCAAAGAAGCTTTCTGAGAAACTACTCTGTGTTCTGTTAATTCATCTCACAGAGTTACATCTTCCCCTTCAAGAAGCCTTAGCTAAGGCTGTTCTTGTGGAATTGACAAAGGGATATTTGGAAACCCATAGAGGGCTACGGTGAAAAAGGAAATATCTTCCGTTCAAAACTAAAAAGAAGCTTTCTGAGAAACTGCTCTGTGTTCCGTTAATTCATCTCACAGAGTTACATCTTTCCCTTCAAGAAGCCTTTCGCTAAGGCTGTTCCTGTGAAATTGGCAATGGTATATTTGGAAGCCCATAGAGGGCTATGGTGAAAACGGAAATATCTTCCGTTCAAAACTGGAAAGAAGCTTTCTGAGAAACTGCTCTGTGTTCTGTTAATTCATGTCACAGAGTTACATCTTTCCCTTCAAGAAGCCTTTCGCTAAGGCTGTTCTTGTGGAATTGGCAAAGGGATATTCGGAAGCCCTTAGAGGGCTATGGTGAAAAAGGAAATATCTTCCGTTCAAAACTGGAAAGAAGCTTTCTGAGAAACTGCTCTGTGTTCTGTTAATTCATCTCACAGAGTTACATCTTTCCCTTCAAGAAGCCTTTCGCTAAGGCTGTTCTTGTGGAATTGGCAAAGGGATATTTGGAAGCCCATAGAGGACTACGGTGAAAAAGGAAATATCTTCCGTTCAAAACTGGAAAGTAGCTTTCTGAGAAACTGCTCTGTGTTCTGTTAATTCATCTCACAGAGTTACATCTTTCCCTTCAAGAAGCCTTTCACTAAGACTGTTCTTGTGGAATTAGCGAAGGGATATTTGGAAGCCCATAGAGGGCTACGGTGAAAAAGGAAATATTTTCCGTTCAAAACTGGAAAGAAGCTTTCTGAGAAACTGCTCTGTGTTCTGTTAATTGAACTCACAGAGTTATATCTTTCCCTTCAAGATGCCTTTTGCTAAGGCTGATTTTGTGGATAGGCAAAGGGATATTTGGAAGCCCATAGAGGGCTACAGTGAAAAAGGAAATATCTTCCGTTCAAAACTGGAAAGAAGCTTTCTGAGAAACTGCTTTGTATTCTCTTAATTCATATCACAGCGTTACATCTTTCCCTTCAAGAAGCCTTTCGCTAAGGCTGTTCTTGGGGAATTGGCAAAGGGATATTTGGAAGCACATAGAAGGCTACGGTGAAAAATTAAATATCTTCCGTTCAAAACTGGAAAGAAGCTATCTGAGAAACTACTCTGTGTTCTGTTAATTCATCTCACAGAGTTACATCTTTCCCTTCAAGAAGCGTTTCGCTAAGGCTGTTCTTGGGGAATTGGCAAAGGGATATTTGGAAGCCCATAGAGGGCTACGGTGAAAAAGGAAATATCTTCCATTCAAAACTGGAAAGAAGCTTTCTGAGAAACTGCTCTGTGTTCTGTTAATTCATCTCACAGAGTTACATCTTTCCTTCTAGAAGCCTTTCGCTAATGCTGTTGTTGTGGAATTGGCAAGGATATTTGGAAGCCCATAGACGGCTATGGTGAAAAGGAAATATCTTCCGCTCAAAACTGGAAAGAAGCTTTTTGAGAAACTGCTCTGTGTTCTGTCAATTCATCTCACAGAGTTACATCTTTCCTTCAAGAAGCCTTTGGCTAAGGCTTTTCTTGTGGAATTGGCAAAGGATATTTGGAAGCCCATAGAGGGCTACGGTGAAAAAGGAAATATCTTCAGTTCAAAACTGGAAAGAAGCTTTCTGAGAAACTGCTCTGTGTTCTCTTAATTCATCTGACAGAGTTACATCTTTCCTTCAAGAAGCCTTTATGGTGGAATTGGAAAAGGATATTTGGAAGCCCATAGAGGGCTATGTTGAAAAAGGAAATATCTTCCGTTCAAAACTGGAAGGAAGCTTTCTGAGAAACTGCTCTGTGTTCTGTCAATTCATCTGACGGAGTTACATCTTTCCCTTCAAGAAGCCTTTCACTAAGGCTGTTCTTGGGGAATTGGCAAAGGATATTTGGAAGCCCATAGAGGGCTACGGTGAAAAAGGAAATATCTTCCTTCAAAACTGGAAAGAAGCTTTCTGAGAAACTGCTCTGTGTTCTGTTAATTCATCTCACAGAGTTACATCTTTCCCTTCAAGAAGCCTTTCGCTAAGGCTGTTCTTGTGAATTGGCAAGGATATTTGGAAGCCCATAGAGGGCTATGGTGAAAAAGGAAATATCTTCCGCTCAAAACTGGAAAGAAGCTTTCTGAGAAACTGCTCTGTGTTTTGTATATTCATCTCACAGAGTTACATCTTTCCCTTCAAGAAGCCTTTCGCTAAGGCTGTTCTTGTGAATTGGCAAGGATATTTGGAAGCCCATAGGCGGCTATGGTGAAAAGGAAATATCTCCATTCAAAACTGGAAAGAAACTTTCTGAGAAACTACTCTGTGTTCTGTTAATTCATCTCACAGAGTTATATCTTTCCTTCAAGAAGCCTTTCACTAAGGCTGTGCTTGTGGAATTGGCAAAGGATATTTGGAAGCCCATAGAGGGTTACGTGAAAAAAGGAAATATCTTCCGTTCAAAACTGGAAAGGCTTTCTGAGAAACTGCTCCGTGTTCTGTTAATTCATCTCACAGAGTTACATCTTTCCTTCAAGAAGCCTTTCGCTAAGGCAGTTCTTGGGAATTGGCAAAGGATATTTGGAAGCCCGTAGATACGGTGAAAAAGGAAATATCTTCCGCTCAAAACTGAAAAGAAGCTTTTGAGAAACTGCTCTGTGTTCTGTTAATTCATCTCACAGAGTTACATCTTTCCCTTCAAGAAGCCTTTCGCTAAGGCTGTTCTTGTGGAATTGGAAAAGGGATATTTGGAAGCCCATAGAGGGCTATGGTGAAAAAGGAAATATATTCCGTTCAAAACTGGAAAGAAGCTTTCTGAGAAACTGCTCTGTGTTTTGTACAGTCGTCTCATAGAGTTACATCTTCCCTTCAAGAAGCCATTCGCTAAAGCTGTTCTTGTGGAATTGGCAAAGGGATATTTGGAAGCCCTAGAGGGCTATGGTTAAAAAGTAAATATCTTCCATTCAAAACTGGAAAGAAACTTTCTGAGAAACTACTCTGTGTTCTGTTAATTCATCTCACAGAGTTATATCTTTCCCTTCAAGAAGCCTTTCCCTAAGGCTGTTCTTGTGGAATTGGCAAAAAGATATTTGGAAGCCCGTAGAGGGCTATGGTGAAAAAGGAAATATCTTCCGTTCAAAACTGGAAAGAAGCTTTCTGAGATACTGCTCTGTGTTCTGTTAATTCATCTCACAGAGTTACATCTTTCCCGTCTAGAAGCCTTTCGCTAAGGCTGTTGTTGTGAAATTGGCAAAGGGATATTTCGAAGCCCATAGAGGGCAATGGTGAAAAAGGAAATATCTTCCGTTCAAAACTGCAAAGAAGCTTTCTGAGAAAGTACTCTGTGTTCTTTTAATTCATCTCACAGAGTTACATCTTCCCCTTCAAGAAGCCTTAGCTAAGGCTGTTCTTGTGGAATTGACAAAGGGATATTTGGAAACCCATAGAGGGCTACGGTGAAAAAGGAAATATCTTCCGTTCAAAACTGGAAAGAAGCTTTCTGAGAAACTGCTCTGTTCTGTTAATTCATCTCAGAGAGTTACATCTTTCCCTTCAAGAAGCCTTTCGCTAAGGCTGTTCTTGTGGATCTGACAAAGGGATATGTTGAAGCCCATAGAGACCTATGGTGAAAAAGGAAATATCTTCCGTTGAAAACTCGAAGGAAGCTTTCTGAGAAACTGCTCTGTGTTCTGTTAATTCATCTCACAGAGTTACATCTTTCCCTTCAAGAAGCCTTTCGCTAATGCTGTTCTTGTGGAATTGGAAAAGGGATATTTCGAAGCCCATAGAGGGCTATGGTGAAATAGGAAATATCTTCCATTCAAAATTTGAAAGAAGCTTTCTGAGAAACAGCTCTGTGTTGTGTTAATTCATCTCACAGGGTTACATCTTTCCCTTCAAGAAGCCTTTCGCTAAGGCTGTTCTTGTGGAATTGGCAAAGGGATATTTGGAAGCCCTTAGAGGGCTATGGTGAAAAAGGAAATATCTTCCGTTCAAAACTGGAAAGAAGCTTTCTGAGAAACTGCTCTGTGTTCTGTTAATTCATCTCACAGAGTTACATCTTTCCCTTCAAGAAGCCTTTCGCTAAGGCTGTTCTTGTGGAATTGGCAAAGTGATATTTGGAAGCCCATAGAGGCCTATGGTGAAAAAGGAAATATCTTCCTTTCAAAACTGGAAAGAAGCTTTCTGAGAAACTGCTTTGTGTTCTGTTAATTCATGTCACAGAGTTACATCTTTCCCTTCAAGAAGCCTTTCGCTAAGGCTGTTCTTGTGGAATTGGCAAAGGGATATTTGGAAGCCAATAGAGGGCTACGATGAAAAAGGAAATATCTTCCGTTCAAAACTGGAAAGAAGCTTTCTGAGAAACTGCTCTGTGTTCTGTTAATTCATCTCACAGAGTTACATCTTTCCCTTCAAGAAGCCTTTCGCTAAGGCTGTTCTTGTGGAATTGGCAAAGGGATATTTCGAAGACCATAGAGGGCTACGGTGAAAAAGGAAATATCTTACGTTCAAAACTGGAAAGAAGCTTTCTGAGAAACTGCTCTGTGTTCTGTTAATTCATCTCACAGAGTTACATATTTCCCTTCAAGAAGCCTTTCGCTAAGGCTGTTCTTGTGGAATTGGCAAAGGGATATTTTGAAGCCAATAGAGGGCTATGGTGAAAAAGGAAATATCTTCCGTTCAAAACTGAAAAGAAGCTTTCTGAGAAACTGCTCTGTGTTCTGTTAATTCATCTCACAGAGTTACATCTTTCCCTTCACAGTTTTCGCTAACGCTGTTCTTGTGGAATTGGCAAAGGGATATTTGGAAGCCCATAGAGGGCTCTGGTGAAAAAGGAAATGTCTTCCGTTCAAAACTGGAAAGAAGCTTTCTGAGAAACCGCTCTGTGTTCCGTTAATTCATCTCACAGAGTTACATCTTTCCCTTCAAGAAGCCTTTCGCTAAGGCTGTTCTTGTGGAATTGGCAAAGGGATATTTTGATCCAATAGAGGGCTATGGTGAAAAAGGAAATATCTTCCGTTCAAAACTGGAAAGAAGCTTTCTGATAAACTGCTCTGTGTTCTGCAATTCATCACACGGAGTTACATCTTTCCCTTCAGGAAGCCTTTCGCTAAGGCTGTTCTTGTGAAATTGGCAAAGGGATATTGGGAAGCCCGTAGAGGGCTATGGTGAAAAAGGAAATATCTTCCGTTCAAAACTGGAAAGAAGCTTTCTGACATACTGCTCTGTGTTCTGTTAATTCATCTCACAGAGTTACATCTTTTCATTCTAGAAGGCTTTCCCTAATGCTGTTGTTGTGGAATTGGCAAAGGGATATTTGGAAGCCCATAGAGGGCTATGGTGAAAAAGGAAATATCTTCCGTTCAAAACTGGAAGGAAGCTTTCTGAGAAACTGCTCTGTGTTCTGTCAATTCATCTCATGGAGTTACATCTTTACCTTCAAGAAGCCTTTCGCTAAGGCTGTTCTTGTGGAATTGGAAAAGGGATATTTGGAAGCCCATAGAGGGCTATGGTGAAAAAGGATATATATTCCGTTCAAAACTGGAAAGAAGCTTTCTGAGAAACTGCTCTGTGTTTTGTATATTCATCTCACAGAGTTACCTCTTTCCCTTCCAGAAGCCGTTCGCTAAAGCTTTTCTTGTGGAATTGGCAAAGGGATATTTGGAAGCCCTAGAGGGCTATGGTGAAAAAGGAAATATCTTCCATTCAAAACTGGAAAGAAACTTTCTGAGAAACTACTCTGTGTTCTGTTAATTCATCTCACAGAGTTATATCTTTCCCTTCAAGAAGGCTTTCGCTAAGGCTGTTCTTGTGGAATTGGCAAAGGGATATTTGGAAGCCCGTAGAGGGCTATGGTGAAAAAGGAAATATCTTCCGTTCAAAACTGGAAAGAAGCTTTCTGAGAAACTGCTCTGTGTTATGTTAATTCATCTCACAGAGTTACATCTTTCCCTTCTAGAAGCCTTTCGCTAAGGCTGTTGTTGTGAAATTGGCAAAGGGATATTTCAAAGCCCATAGAGGGCTATGGTGAAAAAGGAAATATCTTCCGTTCAAAACTGGAAAGAAGCTTTCTGAGAAACTACTCTGTGTTCTGTTAATTCATCTCACAGAGTTACATCTTTCCCTTCAAGAAGCCTTTCGCTAAGGCTGTTCTTGTGGAATTGGCAAACAGATATTTGGAAGCCCATAAAGGGCTACGGTGAAAAAGGAAATATCTTCCGTTCAAAACTGGAAAGAAGCTTTCTGAGAAACTGCTCTGTGTTCTGTTAATTCATCTCACAGAGTTACATCTTTCCCTTCAAGAAGCCTTTCGCTAAGGCTGTTCTTGTGGAACTGGCAAAGGGATGTTTGGAAGCCCATAGAGGGCTATGGTGAAAAAGGAAATATCTTCCGTTGAAAACTGGAAGGAAGCTTTCTGAGAAACTGCTCTGTGTTCCGTCAATTTATCTCACAGAGTTACATCTTTCCCTTCTAGAAGCCTTTCGCTAAGGCTGTTCTTGTGGAATTGGCAAAGGGATATTTGGAAGCACATAGAGGGCTACGGTGAAAAAGGAAATATCTTCAATTCAAAACTGGAAAGAAGCTTTCTGAGAAACTGCTCTGTGTTCTGTTAATTCATCTCACAGAGTTACATCTTTCCCTTCAAGAAGACTTTCGCTAAGGCTGTTCTTGTGGAATTGGCAAAGGGATATTTGGAAGCCCATAGAGGGCTACGGTGAAAAAGGAAATATCTTAGGTTCAAAACTGGAAAGAAGCTTTCTGAGAAACTGCTCTGTGTTCTGTTAATTCATCTCACAGAGTTACATCTTTCCCTTCAAGAAGCCTTTCGCTAAGCCTGTTCTTGTGGAATTGGCAAAGGGATATTTGGAAGCCCATAGAGAGCTACGGTGAAAAAGGAAATATCTTCCGTTGAAACTGAAACAAGCTTTCTGAGAAACTGCTCTGTGTTCTGTTAATTCATCTCACAGAGTTACATCTTTCCCTTCAAGAAGCCTTTCGCTAAGGCTGTTCTTGTGCAATTGGCAAAGGGATATTTTGAAGCCAATAGAGGGCTCTGGTGAAAAAGGAAATGTCTTCCGTTCAAAACTGGAAAGAAGCTTTCTGAGAAACTGCTCTGTGTTCTGTTAATTCATCTCACAGAGTTACATCTTTCCCTTCAAGAAGCCTTTCGCTAAGACTGTTCTTGTGGAATTGGCAAAGGGATATTTTGAAGCCAATAGAGGGCTATGGTGAAAAAGGAAATATCTTCCGTTCAAAACTGGAAAGAAGCTTTCTGATAAACTGCTCTGTGTTCTGCAATTCATCTCACGGAGTTACATCTTTCGCTTCAAGAAGCCTTTCGCTAAGGCTGTTCTTGTGGAATTGGCAAAGGGATATTTGGAAGCCCATAGAGGGCTATGGTGAAAAGGAAATGTCTTCCGTTCAAAACTGGAAAGAAGCTTTCTGAGAAACTGCTCTGTGTTCTGTTAATTCATCTCACAGAGTTACATCTTTTGTTCAAGAAGCCTTTCGCTAAGGCTTTTCTTGTGGAATTGGCAAAGGGATAATTTTGAAGCCCATGGAGGGCTGTAATGAAAAAGGAAATACTTTCCCTTCAAAACTGGAAAGAAGCTTTCTGAGAAACTGCTCTGATTTCTGTTAATTCATCTCACAGAGGTACATCTTTCCCTTCAAGAAGCCTTTCCCTAAGGCTGTTCTTGTGGAATTGGCAAAGGGATATTTGGAAGCCCATAGAGGGCTATGGTGGAAAAGGAAATATCTTCCGTTCAAAACTGGAAAGAAGCTTTGTGAGAAACTGCTCTGTGTTCTGTTAATTCATCTCACAGAGTTACATCTTTCCCTTCAAGAAGCCTTTCGCTAAGGCTGTTCTTGTGGAATTGACAAAGGGATATTTGGAAGCCCATAGAGGGCTATGGTGAAAAATTAAATATCTTCCGTTCAAAACTGGAAAGAAGCTTTCTGAGAAACTGCTCTGTGTTCTGTTAATTCTACTTACTGAGTTACATCTTTCCCTCAAGAAGCCTTTCGCTAAGGCTGTTCTTGTGGAATTTGCAAAGGGATATTTGGCAGCCCATAGAGGGCTATGGTGAAAAAGGAAATATCTTCCGTTCAAAACTGGAAAGAAGCTTTTTGAGAAACTGCTCTGTGTTCTGTTAATTCATCTCACAGAGTTACATCTTTCCCTTCAAGAAGCCTTTCGCTAAGGCTGTTCTTGTGGAATTGACAAAGGTATATTTCGAAGCCCATAGAGATCTATGCTGAAAAATTAAATATCTTCCGTTCAAAACTGGAAAGAAGCTTTCTGAGAAACAGCTCTGTGTTGTGTTAATTCATCTCACAGGGTTACATCTTTCCCTTCAAGAAGCCTTTCGCTAAGGCTGTTCTTGTGGAATTGGAAAAGGGATATTTGGAAGCCCTTAGAGGGCTATGGTGAAAAAGGAAATATCTTCCGTTCAAAACTGGAAAGAAGCTTTCTGAGAAACTGCTCTGTGTTCTGTTAATTCATCTCACAGAGTTACATCTTTCCCTTCAAGAAGCCTTTCGCTAAGGCTGTTCTTGTGGAATTGGCAAAGTGATATTTGGAAGCCCATAGAGGCCTATGGTGAAAAGGAAATATCTTCCGCTTCAAAACTGGAAAGAAGCTTTCTGAGAAACTGCTCTGTGTTCTGTTAATTCATGTCACAGAGTTACATCTTTCCTTCAAGAAGCTTTTCAAAAGGCTGTTCTTGTGGAATTGGCAAAGGATATTTGGAAGCCCATAGAGGGCTACGGTGAAAAAGGAAATATCTTCCGTTCAAAACTGGAAAGAAGCTTTCTGAGAAACTGCTCTGTGTTCTGTTAATTCATCACACAGAGTTACATCTTTCCCTTCAAGAAGCCTTTCGCTAAGGCTGTTCTTGTGGAACTGGCAAAGGGATATTTGGAAGCCCATAGAGGGCTATGGTGAAAAAGGAAATATCTTCCGTTGAAAACTGGAAGGAAGCTTTCTGAGAAACTGCTCTGTGTTCCGTCAATTCATCTCACAGAGTTACATCTTTCCCTCCAAGAAGCCTTTCGCTAAGGCTGTTCTTGTGGAATTGGCAAAGGGATATTTGGAAGCACATAGAGGGCTACGGTTAAAAAGGAAGTATCTTAACTTCAAAATTGGAAAGAAGCTTTCTGAGAAACTGCTCTGTGTTCTGTTAATTCATCTCACAGAGTTATATCTTTCCCTTCAAGAAGCCTTTCGCTAACGCTGTTCTTGGGGAATTGGCAAAGGGATATTTGGAAGCCCATAGAAGGCTATGGTGAAAAAGGAAATATCTTCCATTGAAAACTGGAAAGAAACTTTCTGAGAAACTGCTCCGTGTTCTGTTAATTCATCTCACAGAGTTACATCTTTCCCTTCAAGAAGCCTTTCGCTAAGGCTGTTCTTGTGGAAATCCCAAAGGGACATTTGGAAGCCCATAGAGGGCTATGGTGAAAAAGGAAATACCTTCCGTTCAAAACTGGAAAGTAGCTTTCTGAGAAACTGCTCTGTGTTCTGTTAATTCATCTCACAGAGTTACATCTTTTCCTTCTAGAAGGCTTTCGCTAATGCTGTTGTTGTGGAATTGGCAAAGGGATATTTGGAAGCCCATAGAGGGCTATGGTGATGAAGGGAATATCTTCCGTTCAAAACTGGAAAGAAGCTTTCTGAGAAACTGCTCTGTGTTCTGTTAATTCATCTCACAGTTATATCTTTCCCTTCAAGAAGCCTTTCGCTAAGTCTGTTCTTGTGGAATTAGCGAAGGGATATTTGGAAGCCCATAGAGGGCTATGGTGAAAAAGGAAGTATCTTCCGTTCAAAACTGGAAAGAAGCTTTCTGAGAAACTGCTCTGTGTTCTGTTAATTCCTCTCACAGAGTTATATCTTTCCGTTCAAGAAGCCTTTCGCTAAGGCTGTTCCTGGGGAATTGGCAAAGGGATATTTGGAAGCCCTTAGAGGGCTATGGTGAAAAAGGAAATATCTTCCATTGAAAACTGGAAAGAAACTTTCTGAGAAACTGCTCTGTGTTCTGTTAATTCATCTCACAGAGTTACATCTTTCCCTTCAAGAAGCCTTTAACTAAGGCTGTTCTTGTGGAAATGGCAAAGGGATACTTGGAAGCCCATAGAGGGCTATGGTGAAAAAGGAAATATCTTCCGTTCAAAACTGGAAAGTAGCTTTCTGAGAAACTGCGCTGTGTTCTGTTAATTCATCTCACAGAGTTACATCTTTCCCTTCAAGAAGCCTTTCGCTAAGGCTGTTCTGGGGGAATTGGCAAACGGATATTTGGAAGCCCATAGAGGGCTATGTTGAAAAACGAAATATCTTCCGTTCAAAACTGGAAAGAAGCTTTCTGGGAAACTGCTCTGTGTTCTGTTAATTCATCTCACATAGTTACATCTTTCCCTTCAAGAAGACTTTCGCTAAGGCTGTTCTTGTGGAATTGGCAGAGAGATATTTGGAATCCCATAGAGGACTATGGTGAAAAAGGAAATATGTTGCGTTCAAAACTGGAAAGAAGGTTTCTGAGAAACCGCTCTGTGTTCTGTTAATTCATCTCACACAGTTACATCCTTCCCTTCAAGAAGCCTTTCGCTAAGGCTGTTCTTGTGGAATTGGAAAAGGGATATTTGGAACCCCTTAGAGGGCTACGGTGAAAAAGGAAATATCTTCCGTTAAAAACTAAAAAGAAGCTTTCTGAGAAACTGCTCTGTGTTCCGTTAATTCATCTCACAGAGTTACATCTTTCCCTTCAAGAAGCCTTTCGCTAAGGCTGTTCTTGTGAAATTGGCAATGGTATATTTGGAAGCCCATAGAGGGCTATGGTGAAAACGGAAATATCTTCCTTTCATAACTGGAAAGAAGCTTTCTGAGAAACTGCTCTGTGTTCTGTTAATTCATCTCACAGAGTTACATCTTTCCCTGCAAGAAGCCGTTCGCTAAAGCTGTTCTTGTGGAACTGGCAAAGGGATATTTGGAAGCCCTTGAGGGCTATGGTGAAAAAGGAAATATCTTCCATTCAAAACTGGAAAGAAACTTTCTGAGAAACTATTCGGTCTTCTGTTAATTCATCTCACAGAGTTATATCTTTCCCTTCTAGAAGCCTTTCGATAAGGCTGTTCTTGTGGAATTGGCAAAGGGATATTTGGAAGCCCTTAGAGGGCTACGGTGAAAAAGGAAATATCTTCCGTTCAAAACTGGAAAGAAGCTTTCTGAGAAACTGCTCTGTGTTCTGTTAATTCATCTCACAGAGTTACATCTTTCCCTTCAGGAAGCCTTTCGCTAAGGCTGTTCTTGTGGAATTGGCAAAGGGATATTTGGAAGCCCATAGAGGGCTATGGTGAAAAAGGAAATATCTTCCGTTGAAAACTGGAAGGAAGCTTTCTGAGAAACTGCTCTGTGTTCCGTCAATTCATCTCACAGAGTTACATCTTTCCCTTCAAGAAGCCTTTCGCTAAGGCTGTTCTTGTGGAATTGGCAAAGGGATATTTGGAAGCACATAGAGGGCTACGGTGAAAAAGGAAATATCTTCCCTTCAAAACTGGAAAGAAGCTTTCTGAGAAACTGCTCTGTGTTCTGTTAATTCATCTCACAGAGTTACATCTTTCCCTTCAAGAAGCCTATCGCTAAGGCTGTTCTTGGGGAATTGGAAAAGGGATATTTGGAAGCCCATAGAGGGCTATGGTGAAGAAGGGAATATCTTCCGTTCAAAACTGGAAAGAAGCTTTCTGAGAAACTGCTCTGTGATCTGTTAATTCATCTCACAGAGTTACATCTTTCCCGTCAAGAAGCCTTTCGCTAAGGCTGTTCTTGTGGAATTGACAAAGGGATATTTGGAAGCCCATAGAGGGCTATGGTGAAAAAGGAAATATCTTCCGTTCAAAACTGGAAAGAAGCTTTCTGAGAAACTGCTCTGTGTTCTGTTAATTCATCTCACAGAGTTACATCTTTCCGTCAAGAAGCCTTCGCTAAGGCTGTTCTTGTGGAATTGGACAAAGGGATATTTGGAAGCCCATAGGGGCTATGGTGAAAAAGGAAATATCTTCCTTCAAAACTGGAAAGAAGCTTTATGAGAAACTCCTGTGTTCTGTTAATTCATCTCACAGAGTTACATCTTTCCGTCAAGAAGCCTTTCGCTAAGGCTGTTCTTGTGGAATTACAAGGATATTTGGAAGCCCATAGAGGGCTCTGGTGAAAAAGGAAATATCTTCCGCTCAAAACTGGAAAGAAGCTTTCTGAGAAACTGCTCTGTGTTCTGTTAATTCATCTCACAGAGTTACATCTTTCCCTTCAAGAAGCCTTTCGCTAAGGCTGTTCTTGTGGAATTGAGAAAGGGATATTTGGAAGCCCTTAGAGGGCTACGGTGAAAAATTAAATAGCTTCCGTTCCAAACGGGAAAGAAGCTTTCTGAGAAACTGCTCTGTGTTCTGTTAATTCAACTCACAGAGTTACATCTTTCCCTTCAAGAAGCCTTTCGCTAAGTCTGTTCTTGTGGAATTGGCAAAGGGATATGTGGAAGCCTATAGAGGGCTATGGTGAAAAAGGAAATATCTTCCGTTCAAAACTGGAAAGAAGATTTCTGAGAAACTGCTCTGTGTTCTGTTAATTCATCTCACAGAGTTATATCTTTCCTTCAAGGCCTTTCCTAAGGCAGTTCTTGGGGAATTGGCAAAGGGATATTTGGAAGCCCATAGAGGGCTACGGTGAAAAAGGAAATATCTGCCGTTCAAAACTGGAAAGAAGCTTTCTGAGAAACTGCTCTGTGTTCTGTTAATTCATCTCACATAGTTACATCTTTCCCTTCAAGAAGCCTTTCGCTAAGGCTGTTCTTCTGGAATTGGAAAAGGATATTTGGAAGCCCATAGTGGGCTATGGTGAAAAAGGAAATATTCGTTCAAAACTGGAAAGAAGCTTTCTGAGAAACTGCTCTGTGTTTTGTATATTCATCTCACAGAGTTACATCTTTCCTTCAAGAAGCTGTTCGCTAAAGCTGTTCTTGTGGAACTGGCAAAGGGATATTTGAAGCCCATAGAGGGCTATGGTGAAAAAGGAAATATCTTCCGTTCAAAACTGGAAAGAAGCTTTCTGAGAAACTGCTCTGTGTTCTGTCAATTCATCTCACAGAGTTACATCTTTCCCTTCAAGAAGCCTTTGGCTAAGGCTTTTCTTGTGGAATTGGCAAAGGGATATTTGGAAGCCCATAGAGGGCTACGGTGAACAAGGAAATATCTTCAGTTCAAAACTGGAAAGAAGCTTTAAGAGAAACTGCTCTGTGTTCTCTTAATTCATCTCACAGAGTTACATCTTTCCCTTCAAGAAGCCTTTCGCTAACGCTGTTCTTGTGGAATTGGAAAAGGGATATTTGGAAGCCCATAGAGGGCTATGGTGAAAAAGAAAATATCTTCCGTTCAAAACTGGAAGGAAGCTTTCTGAGAAACTGCTCTGTGTTCTGTCAATTCATCTGACGGAGTTACATCTTTCCCTTCAAGAAGCCTTTCGCTAAGGCAGTTCTTGTGGAATTGGCAAAGGTATATTTGGAAGCCCATAGAGGGCTACGGTGAAAAAGGAAATATCTTCCCTTCAAAACTGGAAAGAAGCTTTCTGAAAAACTGCTCTGTGTTCTGTTAATTCATCTCACAGAGTTACATCTTTCCTTCAAAAGCCTTCGCTAAGGCTGTTCTTGTGGAATTGGCGAAGGGATATTTGGAAGCCCATAGAGGGCTATGGTGAAAAAGGAAATATCTTCCGTTCAAAACTGGAAAGAAGCTTTCTGAGAAACTGCTCTGTGTTCTGTTAATTCATCTCACAGAGTTACATCTTTAACTTCAAGAAGCCTTTCGCTAAGGCTGTTCTTGTGGAATTGGCAAAGGGATATTTGGAAGACCATAGAGGGTTATGGTGAAAAAGGAAATATCTTCCGTTCAAAACTGGAAAGAAGCTTTCTGGGAAACTGCTCTTTGTTCTGTCAATTCATCTCACAGAGTTACATCTTTACCTTCAAGAAGCCTTTCGCTAAGGCTGTTCTAGTGGAATTGGCAAGTGATATTTGGAAGCCCTTAGAGGGCTACGGTGAAAAAGAAATACCTTCAGTTCAAAACTGGAAAGAAGCTTTGAGAAACTGCTCTGTGTTCTCTTAATTCATCTCACAGAGTTACATCTTTCCCTTCAAAAGCCTTTCGCTAACTGTTCTTGTGGAATTGGAAAAGGATATTTGGAAGCCCATAGAGGGCTATGGTGAAAAGGAAATATCTTCCGCTCAAAACTGGAAGGAAGCTTTCTGAGAAACTGCTCTGTGTTCTGTCAATTCATCTGACGGAGTTACATCTTTCCCTTCAAAAGCCTTTCGCTAAGGCTGTTCTTGTGGAATTGGCAAAGGATATTTGGAAGCCCATAGAGGGCTATGGTGAAAAAGGAAATATCTTCCCTTCAAAACTGGAAAGAAGATTTCTGAGAAACTGCTCTGTGTTCTCTTAATTCATCTCACAGAGTTTTATCTTTCCCTTCAAGAAGCCTTTCGCTAAGGCAGTTCTTGGGGAATTGGAAAAGGGATATTTGGAAGCCCATAGAGGGCTACGGTGAAAAAGGAAATATATTCCGTTCAAAACTGGAAAGAAGCTTTCTGAGAAACTGCTCTGTGTTTTGTATATTCATCTCACAGAGTTACATCTTTCCCTTCAAGAAGCCGTTCGCTAAAGCTATTCTTGTGGAACTGGCAAAGGGATATTTGGAAGCCCTTGAGGGCTATGGTGAAAAAGGAAATATCTTCCATTCAAAACTGGAAAGAAACTTTCTGAGAAACTATTCGGTCTTCTGTTAATTCATCTCACAGAGTTATATCTTACCCTTCTAGAAGCCTTTCGATAAGGCTGTTCTTGTGGAATTGGCAAAGGGATATTTGGAAGCCCATAGAGGGCTACGGTGAAAAAGGAAATATCTTCCGTTCAAAACTGGAAAGAAGCATTCTGAGAAACTGCTCTGTGTTCTGTTAATTCATCTCACAGAGTTATATCTTACCCTTCTAGGAAGCCTTTGATAAGAGCTGTTCTTGTGGAACTGGCAAAGGGATATTTGGAAGCCCATAGAGGGCAATGGTGAAAAAGGAAATATCTTCCGCTGAAAACTGGAAGGAAGCTTCTGAGAAACTGCTCTGTGTTCTGCCAATTCATCTCACAGAGTTACATCTTTCCCTTCAAGAAGCCTTTCGCTAAGGCTGTTCTTGTGGAATTGGCAAAGGGATATTTGGAAGCACATAGAGGGCTATGGTGAAAAAGGAAATATCTTCCGTTCAAAACTGGAAAGAAGCTTTCTGAGAAACTGCTCTGTGTTCTGTTAATTCATCTCACAGAGTTACATCTTTCCCTTCAAAGCCTTCGCTAAGGCTGTTCTTGTGGAATTGGCAAAGGATATTTGGAAGCCAATAGAGACTATGGTGAAAAAGGAAATATCTTCCTTCAAAACTGGAAAGAAGCTTCCTGAGAAACTGCTCTGTGTTCTGTTAATTCATCTCACAGAGTTACATCTTTCCTTCAAGCCTTTCGCTAAGGCTGTTCTTGGTGGAATTGGAAAAGAGGATATTTGGAAGCCCATAGAGGGCTATGGTGAAAAAGGAAATATCTTCCGTTCAAAACTGGAAAGAAGCTTTCTGAGAAACTGCTCTGTGATCTGTTAATTCATCTCACAGAGTTACATCTTTCCTTCGAGAACCTTCGCTAAGGCTGTTCTTGTGGAATTGACAAAGGATATTTGGAAGCCCATAGAGGGCTATGGTGAAAAATTAAATATCTTCCGTTCAAAACTGGAAAGATGCTTTCTGAGAAACTGCTCTGTGTTCTGTTAATTCAACTCACAGAGTTACATCTTTCCTTCAAGAAGCCTTCGCTAAGGCTGTTCTTGTGGAATTGGCAAAGGATATTTGGAAGCCCATAGAGGCTATGGTGAAAAAGGAAACATCTTCCGTTCAAAACTGGAAAGAAGCTTTCTGAGAAACTGCTCTGTGTTCTGTCAATTCAACTCACAGGAGTTACATCTTTCCCTTCAAAGCCTTTCGCTAAGGCTGTTCTTGTGGAATTGGCAAAGGGATATGTGGAAGCCTATAGAGGCTATGGTGAAAAAGGAAACATATCTTCCGTTCAAAACTGGAAAGAAGCTTTTGAGAAACTGCTCTGTGTTCTGTTAATTCATCTCACAGAGTTACATCTTTCCCTTCAAGAAGCCTTCGCTAAGTCTGTTCTTGTGGAATTGGCAAGGGATATTTGGAAGCCTAGAGGGCTATGGTGAAAAAGGAAATATCTTCCGTTCAAATCTGGAAAGAAGCTTTGTGGGAAAATGCTCTGTGTTCTGTTAATTCATCTCACAGATTACATCTTTCCCTTCAAGAAGCCTTCGCTAAGGCTGTTCTTGTGGAATTGACAAAGGTATATTTCGAAGCCCATAGAGATCTATGGTGAAAAATTAAATATCTTCCGTTCAAAACTGGAAAGAAGCTTTGAGAAACTGCTCTGTGTTCTGTTAATTCAACTCACAGAGTTACATCTTTCCTTCAAGAAGCCTTCGCTAAGGCTGTTCTTGTGGAATTGGCAAAGGGATATTTGAAGCCCGTAGGGGCTATGGTGAAAAAGGATATATCTTCCGTTCAAAACTGGAAAAAAGCTTTCTGAGAAACTGCTTTGTTTTCTGTTAATTCATCTCACAGAGTTATATCTTTCCCTTCAAGAAGCCTTTCGCTAAGGCAGTTGTTGGGGAATTGGCAAAGGGATATTTGGAAGCCCATAGAGGGCTATAATGAAAAAGGAAATATCTTCCGTTCAAAACTGGAAGGAAGCTTTCTGAGAAACTGCTCTGTGTTCTGTTAATTCATCTCACAGAGTTACATCTTTTGTTCAAGAAGCCTTTAGCTAAGGCTTTTCTTGTGGAATTGGCAAAGGGATAATTTTGAAGCCCATGGAGGGCTGTAATGAAAAAGGAAATACTTTCCCTTCAAAACTGGAAAGAAGCTATCTGACAAACTGCTCTTTTTTCTGTTAATTCATCTCACAGAGGTACATCTTTCCCTTCAAGAAGCCTTTCCCTAAGGCTGTTCTTGTGGAATTGGCAAAGGGATATTGGAAGCCCATAGAGGGCCATGGTGGAAAAGGAAATATCTTCCGTTCAAAACTGGAAAGAAGCTTTGTGAGAAACTGCTCTGTGTTCTGTTAATTCATCTCACAGAGTTACATCTTTCCCTTCAAGAAGCCTTTCGCTAAGGCTGTTCTTGTGGAATTGACAAAGGGATATTTGGAAGCCCTTAGAGGGCTACGGTGAAAAATTAAATATCTTCCGTTTAAAACTGGAAAGAAGCTTTCTGAGAAACTGCTCTGTGTTCTGTTAATTCAACTTACTGAGTTACATCTTTCCCTCAAGAAGCCTTTCGCTAAGGCTGTTCTTGTGGAATTTGCAAAGGGATATTTGGCAGCCCATAGAGGGCTATGGTGAAAAAGGAAATATCTTCCGTTCAAAACTGGAAAGAAGCTTTATGAGAAACTGCTCTGTGTTCTGTTAATTCGTCTCACAGAGTTACATCTTTCCCTTCAAGAAGCCTTTCGCTAAGGCTGTTCTTGTGGAATTAGCGAAGGGATATTTGGAAGTCCGTAGAGGGCTATGGTGGAAAAGGAAATAACTTCCATTAAAAACTGGAAAGAAGCTTTCTGAGATACTGCTCTGTGTTCTGTTAATTCATCTCACAGAGTTACATCTTTCCCTTCAAGAAGCCTTTCGCTAAGGCTGTTCTTGTGGAATTGACAAAGGTATAATTCGAAGCCCATAGAGATCTATGCTGAAAAATTAAATATCTTCCGTTCAAAACTGGAAAGAAGGTTTCTGAGAAACTGCTCTGTGTTCTGTTAATTCAACTCACAGAGTTACATCTTTCCCTTCAAGAAGCCTTTCGCTAAGGCTGTTCTTGTGGAATTAGAAAAGGGATATTTGGAAGCCCATAGAGGGCTATGGTGAAAAAGGAATTATATTCCGTTCAAAACTGGAAAGAAGCTTTCTGAGAAACTGCTCTGTGTTTTGTATATTCATCTCACAGAGTTACATCTTTCCCTTCAAGAAGCCGTTCGCTAAAGCTGTTCTTGAGGAAATGGCAAAGGGATATTTAGAAGCCCTAGAGGGCTATGGTGAAAAAGGAAATATATTCCATTCAAAACTGGAAAGAAACTTTCTGAGAAACTACTCTGTGTTCTGCTATATTCATCTCACAGAGTTACATCTTTCCTTCTAGGTTTTCGCTAAAGCTGTTGTTGAGGAAATGGGAAAGGATATTTGAAGCCCTAGAGGGCTATGGTGAAAAGGAATATCTTCCATTCAAAACTTGAAAGAAGCTTTCTGAGAAACAGCTCTGTGTTGTGTTAATTCATCTCACAGGGTTACATCTTTCCCTTCAAGAAACCTTTCGCTAAGGCTGTTCTTGTGGAATTGGCAAAGGGATATTTGGAAGCCCTTAGAGGGCTATGGTGAAAAAGGAAATATCTTCCGTTCAAAACTGGAAAGAAGCTTTCTGAGAAACTGCTCTGTGTTCTGGTAATTCATCTCACAGAGTTACATCTTTCCCTTCAAGAAGCCTTTCGCTAAGGCTGTTCTTGTGGAATTGGCAAAGTGATATTTGGAAGCCCATAGAGGCCTATGGTGAAAAAGGAAATATCTTCCTTTCAAAACTGGAAAGAAGCTTTCTGAGAAACTGCTTTGTGTTCTGTTAATTCATGTCACAGAGTTACATCTTTCCCTTCAAGAAGCCTTTCGCTAAGGCTGTTCTTGTGGAATTGGCAAAGGGATATTTGGAAGCCCATAGAGGGCTACGGTGAAAAAGGAATTATCTTCCGTTCAAAACTGGAAAGAAGCTTTCTGAGAAACTGCTCTGTGTTCTGTTGATTCCATTCCACAGAGTTAATTCTTTCCTTCAAAGAAGCCTTTCGCTAAGGCTGTTCTTGTGGAACTGGCAAAGGATATTTGGAAGCCCATAGAGGGCTACGTGAAAAGGAAATATCTTCCGTTGAAAACTGGAAGGAAGCTTTGAGAAACTGCTCTGTGTTCCGTCAATTCATCTCACAGAGTTACATCTTTCCTCCAAGAAGCCTTTCGCTAAGGCTGTTCTTGTGGAATTGGTAAAGGATATTTGGAAGCACATAGAGGGCTACGGTGAAAAAGGAAATATCTTCCCTTCAAAATTGGAAAGAAGCTTTCTGAGAAACTGCTCTGTGTTCTGTTAATTCATCTCACAGAGTTATATCTTTCCCTTCAAGAAGTCTTTCGCTAACGCTGTTCTTGGGGAATTGGCAAAGGGATATTTGGAAGCCCATAGAAGGCTATGGTGAAAAAGGAAATATCTTCCATTGAAAACTGGAAAGAAACTTTCTGAGAAACTGTGTTCTGTTAATTCATCTCACAGAGTTACATCTTTCCTTCAAGAAGCCTTTCGCTAAGGCTGTTCTTGTGGAAATGCCAAAGGACATTTGGAAGCCCATAGAGGGCTATGGTGAAAAAGGAAATACCTTCCGCTTCAAAACTGGAAAGTAGCTTGAGAAACTGCTCTGTGTTCTGTTAATTCATCTCACAGAGTTACATCTTTTCCTTCTAGAAGGCTTTCGCTAATGCTGTTGTTGTGGAATTGGCAAAGGGATATTTGGAAGCCCATAGAGGGCTATGGTGATGAAGGGAATATCTTCCGTTCAAAACTGGAAAGAAGCTTTCTGAGAAACTGCTCTGTGTTCTGTTAATTCATCTAACAGTTATATCTTTCCCTTCAAGAAGCCTTTCGCTAAGTCTGTTCTTGTGGAATTAGCGAAGGGATATTTGGAAGCCCATAGAGGGCTATGGTGAAAAAGGAAGTATCTTCCGTTCAAAACTGGAAGGAAGCTTTCTGAGAAACTGCTCTGTGTTCTGTTAATTCCTCTCACAGAGTTACATCTTTCCGTTCAAGAAGCCTTTCGCTAAGGCTGTTCCTGGGGAACTGGCAAAGGGATATTTGGAAGCCCTTAGAGGGCTATGGTGAAAAAGGAAATATCTTCCATTGAAAACTGGAAAGAAACTTTCTGAGAAACTGCTCTGTGTTCTGTTAATTCATCTCACAGAGTTACATCTTTCCCTTCAAGAAGCCTTTCGCTAAGGCTTTTCTTGTGGAAATGGCAAAGGGATACTTGGAAGCCCATAGAGAACTATGGTGAAAAAGGAATTATCTTCCGTTCAAAACTGGAAATTAACTTTCTGAGAAACTGCGCTGTGTTCTGTTAATTCATCTCACAGAGTTCCATCTTTCCCTTCAAGAAGCCTTTCGCTAAGGCTGTTCTGGGGGAATTGGCAAACGGATATTTGGAAGCCCATAGAGGGCTATGTTGAAAAAGGAAATATCTTCCGTTCAAAACTGGAAAGAAGCTTTCTGGGAAACTGCTCTGTGTTCTGTTAATTCATCTCACGTAGTTACATCTTTCCCTTCAAGAAGACTTTCGCTAAGGCTGTTCTTGTGGAATTGGCAGAGGGATATTTGGAATCCCATAGAGGGCTATGTTGAAAAAGGAAATATGTTGCGTTCAAAACTGGAAAGAATGTTTCTGAGAAACCGCTGTGTGTTCTGTTAATTCATCTCACACAGTTACATCCTTCCCTTCAAGAAGCCTTTCGCTAAGGCTGTTCTTGTGGAATTGGAAAAGGGATATTTGGAACCCCTTAGAGGGCTACGGTGAAAAAGGAAATATCTTCCGTTAAAAACTAAAAAGAAGCTTTCTGAGAAACTGCTCTGTGTTCCGTTAATTCATCTCACAGAGTTACATCTTTCACTTCAGCCTTTTCGCTAAGGCTGTTCTTGTGAAATTGGCAATGGTATATTTGGAAGCCCATAGAGGGCTATGGTGAAAACGAAATATCTTCCTTTCATAACTGGAAAAAGCTTTCTGAGAAACTGCTCTGTGTTCTGTTAATTCATCTCACAGAGTTACATCTTTCCTTCAAGAAGCCTTCGCTAAGGCTGTTCTTGTGGAATTAGCAAAGGATATTTGGAAGCCCATAGAGGGCTATGGTGAAAAAATATCTTCCGTTCAAAACTCGAAAAAGCTTTCTTAGAAACTGCTCTGTGTTCTGTTAATTCATCTCACAGGGTTACATCTTTCCTTCAAGAAGCCTTTCGCTAAGGCTGTTCTTGTGGAATTAGCTAAGGATATTTGGAAGCCCGTGAGGGGCTATGGTGAAAAAGGATATATCTTCCGTTCAAAACTGGAAAAAGCTTTCTGAGAAACTACTTTGTTTCTGTTAATTCATCTCACAAGTTATATCTTTCCTTCAAGAAGCCTTCGCTAAGGCAGTTCTTGGGAATTGGCAAAGGATATTTGGAAGACCATAGAGGGCTATGGTGAAAAGGAAATATCTTCCGTTCAAAACTGGAAAGAAGCTTTCTGAGAAACTGCTCTGTGTTCTTTTAATTCATCTCACAGAGTTACATCTTTCCTTCAAAAGCCTTTCGCTAAGGCTGTTCCTGTGGAATTGGAAAAGGATATTTGGAAGCCCATAGAGGGCTATGGTGAAAAGGAAATATATTCCGTTCAAAACTGGAAAGAAACTTTCTGAAACTGCTCTGTTTTGTAATTCATCTCACAGAGTTACATCTTTCCCTTCAAGAAACCTTTCGCTAAGGCTGTTCTTGTGGAATTGAAAGGGATATTTGGAAGCCCTAGAGGGCTATGGTGAAAAAATATAGCTTCCGTTCAAAACGGGAAAGAAGCTTTCTGAGAAACTGCTCTGTGTTCTGTTAATTCAACTCACAGAGTTACATCTTTCCCTTCAAGAAGCCTTTCGCTAAGTCTGTTCTTGTGGAATTGGCAAAGGGATATGTGGAAGCCTATAGAGGGCTATGGTGAAAAAGGAAATATCTTCCGTTCAAAACTGGAAAGAAGATTTCTGAGAAACTGCTCTGTGTTCTGTTAATTCATCTCACAGAGTTATATCTTTCCCTTCAAGAAGCCTTTCGCTAAGGCAGTTCTTGGGGAATTGGCAAAGGGATATTTGGAAGCCCATAGAGGGCTACGGTGAAAAAGGAAATATCTGCCGTTCAAAACTGGAAAGAAGCTTTCTGAGAAACTGCTCTGTGTTCTGTTAATTCATCTCACATAGTTACATCTTTCCCTTCAAGAAGCCTTTCGCTAAGGCTGTTCTTCTGGAATTGGAAAAGGGATATTTGGAAGCCCATAGAGGGCTATGGTGAAAAAGGAAATATATTCCGTTCAAAACTGGAAAGAAGCTTTCTGAGAAACTGCTCTGTGTTCTGTAATTCATCTCACAGAGTTACATCTTTCCCTTCAAGAAGCCTTCGCTAAAGCTGTTCTTGTGGAATTTGCAAAGGATATTTGGAAGCCCTTGAGGGCTATGGTGAAAAGGAAATATCTTCCATTCAAAACTGGAAAGAAACTTTCTGAGAAACTATTCTGTCTTCTGTTAATTCATCTCACAGAGTTATATCTTTCCCTTCTAGAAGCCTTTCGCTAAGGCTGTTCTTGTGGAATTAGGGATATTTGGAAGCCCATAGAGGCTCGGTGAAAAAGGAAATATCTTCCGTTCAAAACTGGAAAGAAGCTTTCTGAGAAACTGCTCTGTGTTCTGTTAATTCATCTCACAGAGTTACATCTTTCCTTCAGGAAGCCTTTCGCTTAAGGCTGTTCTTGTGGAACTGGCAAAGGGATATTTTGAAGCCCATAGAGGGCCATGGTGAAAAAGGAAATATCTTCCGTTGAAAACTGGAAGGAAGCTTTCTGAGAAACTGCTCTGTGTTCCGTCAATTCATCTCACAGAGTTACATCTTTCCCTTCAAGAAGCCTTTCGCTAAGGCTGTTCTTGTGGAATTGGCAAAGGGATATTTGGAAGCACATAGAGGGCTACGGTGAAAAAGGAAATATCTTCCCTTCAAAACTGGAAAGAAGCTTTCTGAGAAACTGCTCTGTGTTCTGTTAATTCATCTCACAGAGTTACATCTTTCCCTTCAAGAAGCCTTTCGCTAAGGCTGTTCTTGTGGAATTGGCAAAGGGATATTTTGAAGCCAATAGAGGGCTATGGTGAAAAAGGAAATATCTTCCGTTCAAAACTGGAAAGAAGCTTTCTGAGAAACTGCTCTGTGTTCTGTTAATTCATCTCACAGAGTTACATCTTTCCCTTCAAGAATCCTATCGCTAAGGCTGCTCTTGGGGAATTGGAAAAGGGATATTTGGAAGCCCATAGAGGGCTATGGTGAAAAAGGAAATATCTTCCATAGAAAACTGGAAAGAAACTTTCTGAGAAACTGCTCTGTGTTCTGTTAATTCATCTCACATAGTTACATCTTTCCCTTCAAGAAGCCTTTCGCTAAGGCTGTTCTTCTGGAATTGGAAAAGGGATATTTGGAAGCCCATAGAGGGCTATGGTGAAAAAGGAAATATATTCCGTTCAAAACTGGAAAGAAGCTTTCTGAGAAACTGCTCTGTGTTTTGTATATTCATCTCACAGAGTTACGTCTTTCCCTTCAAGATGCCGTTCGCTAAAGCTGTTCTTGTGGAATTTGCAAAGGGATATTTGGAAGCCCTTGAGGGCTATGGTGAAAAAGGAAATATCTTCCATTCAAAACTGGAAAGAAACTTTCTGAGAAACTATTCTGTCTTCTGTTAATTCATCTCACAGAGTTATATCTTTCCTTCAAAAGCCTTCGATAAGGCTGTTCTTGTGGAATTGGCAAAGGATATTTGGAAGCCCATAGGGGCTACGGTGAAAAAGGAAATATCTTCCGTTCAAAACTGGAAAGAAGCTTTCTGAGAAACTGCTCTGTGTTCTGTTAATTCATCTCACAGAGTTACATCTTTCCTTCAGAAGCCTTTCGCTAAGGCTGTTCTTGTGGAACTGGCAAAGGATATTTGGAAGCCCATAGAGGGCTATGGTGAAAAGGAAATATCTTCCGTTGAAAACTGGAAGAAGCTTTCTGAGAAACTGCTCTGTGTTCTGTCAATTCATCTCACAGAGTTACATCTTTCCCTCAAGAAGCCTTTCGCTAAGGCTGTTCTTGTGGAATTGGCAAAGGATATTTGGAAGCACATATGGGAGACTACGGTGAAAAAGGAAATATCTTCCCTTCAAAACTGGAAAGAAGCTTTCTGAGAAACTGCTCTGTGTTCTGTTAATTCATCTCACAGAGTTACATCTTTCCTTCAAGAAGCCTTTCGCTAAGGCTGTTCTTGTGGAATTGGCAAAGGGATATTTGGAAGCCCATAGAGGGCTACGGTGAAAAAGGAAATATCTTCCGTTAAAACTGGAAAGAAGCTTTCTGAGAAACTGCTCTGTGTTCTGTTAATTCATCTCACAGAGTTACATCTTTCCCTTCAAGAAGCCTTTCGCTAAGGCTGTTCTTGTGGAATTGGCAAAGGGATATTTGGAAGCCCATAGAGGGCTATGGTGAAAAAGGAAATATCTTCCGTTCAAAACTGGAAAGAAGCTTTCTGAGAAACTGCTCTGTGTTCTGTTATTCATCTCACAGAGTTACATCTTTCCCTTCAAGAAGCCTTTCGCTAAGTCTGTTCTTGTGGAACTGGCAAAGGGATATTTGGAAGCCCCTAGAGGGCTATGGTGAAAAAGGAAATATCTTCCGTTCTAATCTGGAAAGAAGTTTTGTGGGAAAATGCTCTGTGTTCCGTTAATTCATCTCACAGAGTTACATCTTTCCCTTCAAGAAGCCTTTCGCTAAGGCTGTTCTTTGGGAATAGGCAAAGGGTTATTTGGAAGCCCATAGAGGGCTACGGTGAAAAAGGAAATATCTTCCATTCAAAACAGGAAAGAAATTTTCTGAGAAACTGCTCTGTGTTTTGTATATTTATCTCACAGAGTTACATCTTTCCCTTCAAGAAGCCTTTCGCTAAGGCTATTCTTGTGGAATTGGCAAAGGGATATTTGGAAGCCCATAGAGGGCTATGGTGAAAAAGGAAATATCTTCCGTTCAAAACTGGAAGGAAGCTTTCTGAGAAACTGCTCTGTGATCTGTCAATTCATCTCACTGAGTTACATCTTTCCTTCAAAAGCCTTTCTAAGGCTGTTCTTGTGGAATTAGCAAGGATATTTGGAAGCCCATAGAGGGCTATGGTGAAAAAGGAAATATCTTCCGTTCATAACTGGAAAAAACTTTCTGAGAAACTGCTCTGTGTTCTGTTAATTCATCTCACAGAGTTACATCTTTCCTTCAAGAATCCTATCGCTAAGGCTGTTCTTGGGGAATTGGAAAAGGATATTTGGAAGCCCATAGAGGGCTATGGTGAAAAAGGAAATATCTTCCATCAAAACTGGAAAGAAACTTTCTGAGAAACTGCTCTGTGTTCTGTTAATTCATCTCTCATAGTTACATCTTTCCTTCAAGAAGCCTTTCGCTAAGGCTGTTCTTGTGGAATTGGAAAAGGATATTTGGAAGCCCATAGGGCTATGGTGAAAAGAAATATCTTCCTTCACAACTGGAAGAAGCTTTATGAGAAACTCCTCTGTGTTCTGTTAATTCATCTCACAGAGTTACATCTTTCCTTCAGGAAGCCTTTCGCTAAGGCTGTTCTTGTGGAATTGGCAAAGGATATTTGAAGCCCTTAGAGCTGGTGAAAAATTAAATCTTCGTTCAAAAAACTGGAAAGAAGCTTTCTGAGAAACTGCTCTGTGTTCTGTTAATTCAACTCACAGAGTTACATCTTTCCTTCAAGAAGCCTTTCGCTAAGGCTGTTCTTGTGGAATTGGAGGAAAGGTGGAAGCCTATAGAAGCACATAGAGAATATCTTCCGTTCAAAACTGGAAAGAAGCTTTCTGAGAAACTGCTCTGTGTTCTGTTAATTCATCTCACAGAGTTACATCTTTCCTTCAAGAAGCCTTTCCTTCAAGGCAGTTCTTGGGGAATTGGCAAAGGATATTTGGAAGCCATAGAGGGCTATGGTGAAAAAGGAAATATCTTCCGTTCAAAACTGGAAGAAAACTTTCTGAGAAACTGCTCTGTGTTCTGTTAATTCATCTCACAGAGTTACATCTTTCCTTCAAGAAGCCTTTCGCTAAGGCAGTTCTTGGGGAATTGGAAAAGGGATATTTGGAAGCCCATAGAGGGCTATGGTGAAAAAGGAAATATCTTCCATTCAAAACTGGAAAGAAACTTTCTGAGAGAACTGCTCTGTGTTTTGTATATTCATCTCACAGAGTTACATCTTTCCCTTCAAGAAGCCGTTCGCTAAAGCTGTTCTTGTGGAATTTGCAAAGGGATATTTGGAAGCCCTTGAGGGCTATGGTGAAAAAGGAAATATCTTCCATTCAAAACTGGAAAGAAACTTTCTGAGAAACTATTCTGTCTTCTGTTAATTCATCTCACAGAGTTATATCTTTCCCTTCTAGAAGCCTTTCGATAAGGCTGTTCTTGTGGAATTGGCAAAGGGATATTTGGAAGCCCATAGAGGGCTACGGTGAAAAAGGAAATATCTTCCGTTCAAAACTGGAAAGAAGCTTTCTGAGAAACTGCTCTGTGTTCTGTTAATTCATCTCACAGAGTTACATCTTTCCCTTCAGGAAGCCTTTCGCTAAGGCTGTTCTTGTGGAACTGGCAAAGGGATATTTGGAAGCCCATAGAGGGCCATGGTGAAAAAGGAAATATCTTCCGTTGAAAACTGGAAGAAGCTTTCTGAGAAACTGCTCTGTGTTCGTCAATTCATCTCACAGAGTTACATCTTTCCTTCAAGAAGCCTTCGCTAAGGCTGTTCTTGTGGAATTGGCAAAGGATATTTGGAAGCACATAGAGGGCTACGGTGAAAAAGGAAATATCTTCCTTCAAAACTGGAAAGAAGCTTTCTGAGAAACTGCTCTGTGTTCTGTTAATTCATCTCACAGAGTTACATCTTTCCTTCAAGAAGCCTTTCGCTAAGGCTGTTCTTGTGGAATTGGCAAAGGGATATTTGGAAGCCAATAGAGGGCTATGGTGAAAAGGAAATATCTTCCGTTCAAAACTGGAAAGAAGCTTTCTGAGAAACTGCTCTGTGTTCTGTTAATTCATCTCACAGAGTTACATCTTTCCCTTCAAGAATCCTATCGCTAAGGCTGCTCTTGGGGAATTGGAAAAGGATATTTGGAAGCCCATAGAGGCTATGGTGAAAAAAATATCTTCCATAGAAAACTGGAAAGAAACTTTCTGAGAAACTGCTCTGTGTTCTGTTAATTCATCTCACATAGTTACATCTTTCCTTCAAAGCCTTTCGCTAAGGCTGTTCTTCTGGAATTGGAAGGGATATTTGGAAGCCCATAGAGGGCTATGGTGAAAAAGAAATATCTTCCGTTCAAAACTGGAAAGAAGCTTTCTGAGAAACTGCTCTGTGTTTTGTATATTCATCTCACAGAGTTACGTCTTTCCCTTCAAGATGCCGTTCGCTAAAGCTGTTCTTGTGGAATTTGCAAAGGGATATTTGGAAGCCCTTGAGGGCTATGGTGAAAAAAATATCTTCCATTCAAAACTGGAAGAAACTTTCTGAGAAACTATTCTGTCTTCTGTTAATTCATCACAGAGTTATATCTTTCCTTCTAGAAGCCTTTCGATAAGGCTGTTCTTGTGGAATTGGCAAAGGGATATTTGGAAGCCCATAGCTACGGTGAAAAAAATATCTTCCGTTCAAAACTGGAAAGAAGCTTTCTGAGAAACTGCTCTGTGTTCTGTTAATTCATCTCACAGAGTTACATCTTTCCCTTCAGGAAGCCTTCGCTAAGGCTGTTCTTGTGGAACTGGCAAGGGATATTTGGAAGCCCATAGGGGCTATGGTGAAAAAATATCTTCCGTTGAAAACTGGAAGGAAGCTTTCTGAGAAACTGCTCTGTGTTCCGTCAATTCATCTCCACAGAGTTACATCTTTCCCTACAAGAAGCCTTTCGCTAAGGCTGTTCTTGTGGAATTGGCAAAGGATATTTGGAAGCACATATGGGGGCTCACGGTGAAAAAGGAAATATCTTCCCTTCAAAACTGGAAGAAGCTTTCTGAGAAACTGCTCTGTGTTCTGTTAATTCATCTCTGAGTTACATCTTTCCCTTCAAAACCTTCGCTAAGGCTGTTCTTGTGGAATTAGCAAGGGATATTTGGAAGCCCATAGAGACTATGGTGAAAAAATATCTTCCGTTAAAACTGGAAGAAGCTTTCTGAGAAACTGCTCTGTGTTCTGTTAATTCATCTCACAGAGTTACATCTTTCCCTTCAAGAGCCTTTCGCTAAGGCTGTTCTTGTGGAATTAGCAAGGATATTTGGAAGCCCATAGAGGGCTATTGTGAAAAAGAAATATCTTCCGTTCAAAACTGGAAAGAAGCTTTCTGAGAAACTGCTCTGTGTTCTGTTAATTCATCTCACGAGTTACATCTTTCCCTTCAAGAAGCCTTTCGCTAAGGCTGTTCTTGTGGAATTAGCAAGGGATATTTGGAAGCCCATAGAGGGCTATGGCGAAAAAGGAAATATCTTCCGTTCAAAACTGGAAAGTACCTTTCTGAGAAACTGCTCTGTGTTCTGTTATTCATCTCACAGAGTTACATCTTTCCTTTCAAGCCTTTCGCTAAGTCTGTTCTTGTGGAACTGGCAAAGGATATTTGGAAGCCCTAGAGGGCTATGGTGAAAAAAGGAAATATCTTCCGTTCTAATCTGGAAAGAAGTTTTGTGGGAAAATGCTCTGTGTTCTTAATTCATCTCACAGGTTACATCTTTCCTTCAAGAAGCCTTTCGCTAAGGCTGTTCTTGTGGAATAGGCAAGGGTTATTTGGAAGCCCATAGAGGCTACGGTGAAAAAAGAAATATCTTCCGTTCAAAACTGGAAAAAGAAATTTTCTGAGAAACTGCTCTGTGTTCTGTTATATTTATCTCACAGGTTACATCTTTCCTTCAAGAAGCCTTTCCTTCAAGGCTATTCTTGTGGAATTAGCAAGGGATATTTGGAAGCCCATAGAGGCTATGGTGAAAAAGGAAATATCTTCCGTTCAAAACTGGAAGGAAGCTTTCTGAGAAACTGCTCTGTGATCTGTCAATTCATCTCACTGAGTTACATCTTTCCCTTCAAAAGCCTTTCGCTAAGGCTGTTCTTGTGGAATTGGCAAAGGGATATTTGGAAGCCCATAGAGGGCTACGGTGAAAAAAGGAAATATCTTCCGTTCAAAACTGGAAAGAAGCTTTCTGAGAAACTGCTCTGTGTTCTGTTAATTCATCTCACAGGTTACATCTTTCCCTTCAAGCCTTTCGCTAAGGCTGTTCTTGTGGAATTGGCAAAGTGATATTTGGAAGCCCATAGAGGGCTACGGTGAAAAAGGTAATATCTTCCGTTCAAAACTGGAAAGAAGTTTTCTGAGAAACTGCTCTGTGTTCTGTTAATTCATCTCACAGAGTTACATCTTTCCTTCAAAAGCCTTTCGCTAAGGCTGTTCTTGTGGAATTGGCAAAGGGATATTTGGAAGCCCATAGAGGCTATGGTGAAAAAGGAAATATCTTCTGTTCAAAACTGGAAAGAAGCTTTCTGAGAAACTGCTCTGTGTTCTGTTAATTCATCTCACAGAGTTACATCTTTCCCTTCAAGTAGTCTTTCGCTAAAGCTGTTCTTGTGGAATTGGCAAAGGGATATTTGGAAGACCATAGAGGGCTATGGTGAAAAAGGAAATATCTTCCGTTCAAAACTGGAAAGAAGCTGTCTGAGAAACTGCTCTGTGTTCTGTTAATTCATCTCACAGGTTACATCTTTCCCTTCAAAAGCCTTTCGCTAAGGCTGTTCTTGTGGAATTTGCAAAGGGATATTTGGAAGCCCATAGAGGGCTATGGTGAAAAAGGAAATATCTTCCGTTCAAAACTGGAAAGAAGCTTTCTGAGAAACTGCTCTGTGTTCTGTTAATTCATCTCACAGAGTTACATCTTTCCCTTCAAGAAGCCTTTCGCTAAGGCTGTTCTTGTGGAATTGGCAAAGGGATATTTGGAAGCACATAGAGGGCTATGGTGAAAATATCTTCCTTCAAAATTGGAAAGAAGCTTTCTGAAACTGCTCTGTGTTCTGTTAACTCATCTCACAGAGTTACATCTTTTCCTTCAAGAAGCCTTTCGCTAAGGCTGTTATTGGGGAATTGGCAAAGGGATATTTGGAAGCCCATAGAGGGCTATGGTGAAAAAGGAAATATCTTCCATTGAAAACTGGAAAGAAACTTTCAGAGAAATTGCTCTGTGTTCTGTTAATTCATCTCACAGAGTTACATCTGTCCCTTCAAGAAGCCTTTCGCTAAGGCTGTTCTTGTGGAAATGACAAAGGGATATTTGGAAGCCCATAGAGGGCTATGGTGAAAAAGGAAATATCTTCCATTCAAAATTGGAAAGTAGCTTTCTGAGAAACTGCTCTGTGTTCTGTTAATTCATCTCATAGAGTTACATCTTTCCCTTCCAGAAGCCTTTCCCTAAGGCTGCTCTTGTGGAATTGGCAAAGGGATATTTGGAAGCACGTAGGGGATATGGTGAAAAAGGAAATATCTTCCGTTCAAAACTGGAAAGAATCTTTCTGAGATACAGCTCTGTGTTCTGTTAATTCATCTCACAGAGTTACATCTTTTTCTTCTAGGAGGATTTCGCTAATGCTGTTGTTGTGGAATTGGCAAAGGGATATTTGGAAGCCCATAGAGGACTATGGTGAAGAAGGGAATATCTTCCGTTCAAAACTGGAAAGAAGCTTTCTGAGAAACTGCTCTGTGTTCTGTTAATTCATCTCACAGAGGTACATCTTTCCCTTCAAGAAGCCGTTCGGTAAGGCTGTTCTTGTGGAATTGGCAAAGGGATATTTGGAAGCCCATAGAGGGCTACGGTGAAAAAGGAAATATCTTCCGTTAAAAACTGGAAAGAAGCTTTCTGAGAAACTGCTCTGTGTTCCGTTAATTCATCTCACAGAGTTACATCTTTCCCTTCAAGAAGCCTTTCGCTAAGGCTGTTCTTGTTGAACTGGCAAAGGGATATTTGGAAGCCCATAGAGGGCTACTGTGAAAAAGGAAATATCTTCCGTTGAAAACTGGAAGGAAGCTTTCTGAGAAACTGCTCTGTGTTCCGTCTATTCATCTCCCAGAGTTACATCTTTCCCTCCAAGAAGCCTTCGCTAAGGCTGTTCTTGTGGAATTGGAAAAGGGATATTTGGAAGCACATAGAGGGCTACGGTGAAAAAGGAAATATCTTCCCTTCAAAACTGGAAAGAAGCTTTCTCAGAAACTGCTCTGTGTTCTGTTAATTCTTCTCACAGAGTTACATCTTTCCCTTCAACAAGCCTTTCGCTAAGGCTGTTCTTCTGGAATTGGCAAAGGGATATTTCGAAGCCCATAGAGGGCTACGCTGAAAAAGGAAACATCTTACGTTCAAAACTGGAAAGATGCTTTCTGAGAAACTGCTCTGTGTTCTGTTAATTCATCTCACAGAGTTACGTCTTTCCCTTCAAGAAGCCTTTCGCTAATGCTGTTCTTGTGGAATTGGCAAAGGGATATTTGGAAGCCCATAGAGGGCTACGGTGAAAAAGGAAATATCTTCCCTTCAAAACTGGAAAGAACCTTTCTGAGAAACTGCTCTGTGTTCTGTTAATTCATCTCACAGAGTTACATCTTTCCCTTCAAGAAGCCTTTCGCTAAGGCTGTTCTTGTGGAATTGGCAAACGGATATTTTGAAGCCAATAGAGGGCTATGGTGAAAAAGGAAATATCTTCCGTTCAAAACTGGAAAGAAGCTTTCTGATAAACTGCTTTGTGTTCTGTTAATTCATCTCACGGAGTTACATCTTTCCCAGCAAGAAGCCTTTCGCTAAGGCTGTTCTTGTGGAATTGGCAAAGGGATATTTGGAAGCCCATAGAGGGCTCTGGTGAAAAAGGAATGTCTTCGGTTCAGAACTGGAAGGAAGCTTTCTGAGAAACTGCTCTGTGTTCTGTTAATTCATCTCACAGAGTTACATCTTTCCCTTCAAGAAGCCTTTCGCTAAGGCTGTTCTTGTGGAATTGGCAAAGGGATATTTTGTAGCCAATAGAGCGCTATGGTGAAAGAGGAAATATCTTCCGTTCAAAACTGGAAAGAAGCTTTCTGAGAAACTGCTCTGTGTTCTGTCAATTCATCCCACGGAGTTACATCTTTCCCTTCAAGAAGCCTTTCGCTAAGGCTGTTCTTGTGGTATTGGCAAAGGGATATTAGGAAGCCCATAGAGGGCTCTGTTGAAAAAGGAAATGTCTTCCGTTCAAAACTGGAAAGAAGGTTTCTGAGAAACTGCTCTGTGTTCTGTTAATTCATCTCACAGAGTTACATCTTTCCCTTCAAGAAGCCTTTCGCTAAGGCTGTTCTTGTGGAATTGGCAAAGGATATTTGGAATCCCATAGAGGGCTACGTGAAAAAAGGAAATATCTTCCGCTCAAAACTGGAAAGAAGCTTTCTGAGAAACTGCTCTGTGTTCTGTTAATTCATCTCACAGAGTTACATCTTTCCCTTCAAGAAGCTTTTCGCTAAGGCTGTTCTTGTGGAATTGACAAAGGGATATTTGGAAGCCCATAGAGGGCTACGGTGAAAAATTAAATATCTTCCGTTCAAAACTGGAAAGAAGCTTTCTGAGAAACTGCTCTGTGTTCTGTTAATTCAACTCACAGAGTTACATCTTTCCCTTCAAGAAGCCTTTTGCTAAGGCTGTTCTTGTGGAATTGGCAAGGATATTTGGAAGGCCACTGAGGGGGCTATGGTGAAAAAATATCTTCCTTTCAAAGTGGAAAGAAGCTTTTGAGAAACTGCTCTGTGTTCTGTTAATTCATCTCACAGAGTTACATCTTTCCCTTCAAGAAGCCTTTCGCTAAGGCTGTTCTTGTGGAATTGGCAAAGGGATATTTGGAAGCCCATAGAGGGCTACGGTGAAAAAGGAAATATCTTCCGTTCAAAACTGGAAAGAAGCTTTCTGAGAAACTGCTCTGTGTTCTGCTAATTCAACTCACAGAGTTACATCTATCCCTTCAAGAAGCCTTTCGCTAAGGCTGTTCTTGTGGAATTGGCAAAGTGATATTTGGAAGCCCATAGAGGGCTACGGTGAAAAAGGAAATATCTTCTGTTCCAAACTGGAAAGAAGTTTTCTGAGAAACTGCTCTGTGTTCTGTTAATTCATCTCACAGAGTTACATCTTTCCTTCAAAAAGCCTTTCGCTAAGGCTGTTCTTGTGGAATTGGCAAGGATATTTGGAAGCCCAGAGGGCTATGGTGAAAAGGAAATATCTTCTGTTCAAAACTGGAAAGAAGCTTTCTGAGAAACTGCTCTGTGTTCTGGTAATTCATCTCACAGAGTTACATCTTTCCCTTCAAGTAGTCTTTCGCTAAGGCTGTTCTTGTGGAATTGGCAAAGGGATATTTGGAAGACTATAGAGGGCTATGGTGAAAAAGGAAATATCTTCCGTTCAAAACTGGAAAGAAGCTGTCTGAGAAACGGCTCTGTGTTCTGTTAATTCATCTTACAGAGTTACATCTTTCCCTTCAAGAAGCCTTTCGCTAAGGCTGTTCTTGTGGAATTGGCAAAGTGATCTTTGGAATCCTTTAGAGGGCTATGGTGAAAAAGGATATATCTTCCATTCAAAACTGGAAAGAAGCTTTCTGAGAAACTGCTCTGTGTTCTGTTAATTCATCTCACAGAGTTACATCTTTCTCTTCAAGAAGCCTTTCGCTAAGGCTGTTCTTGTGGAATTGGCAAAGGGATATTTGGAAGCCCATAGAGGGCCAAAATGAAAAAGGAAATATCTTCCGTTCAAAACTGGAAAGAAGCTTTCTGAGAAACTGCTCTGTGTTCTGTTAATTCATATCACAGAGTTACATATTTTGTTCAAGAAGCCTTTCGCTAAGGCTGTTCTTGTGGAATTGGCAAAGGGATAATTTTGTAGCCCGTGGAGGGCTATGGTGAAAAAGGAAATACCTTCCCTTCAAAACTGGAAAGAAGATTTCTGAGAAACTGCTCTGTGTTCTGTTAATTCATCTCACAGAGTTACATCTTTCCCTTCAAGAAGCCTTTCGCTAAGGCTGTTCTTGTGGAATTGGCAAAGGGATATTTGGAAGCCCATAGAGGGCTATGGTGGAAAAGGAAATATCTTCCGTTAAAAACTGGAAAGAAGCTTTCTGAGAAACTGCTCTGTGTTCTGTTAATTCATCTCACAGAGTTACATCTTTCCCTTCAAGAAGCCTTTCGCTAAGGCTGTTCTTGTGGAATTGACAAAGGGATATTTGGAAGCCCATAGAGGGCTACGGTGAAAAATTAAATATCTTCCGTTCAAAACTGGAAAGAAGCTTTCTGAGAAACTGCTCTGTGTTCTGTTAATTCAACTCACTGAGTTACATCTTTCTCTTCAAGAAGCCTTTCGCTAAGGCTGTTCTTGTGGAATTCGCAAAGGGATATTTGGAAGCCCATAGAGGGCTACGGTGAAAAAGGAAATATCTTCCGTTCAAAACTGGAAAGAAGCTTTCTGAGAAACTGCTCTGTGTTCTGTTAATTCATCTCACAGAGTTACATCTTTCCCTTCAAGAAGCCTTTCGCTAAGGCTGTTCTTGTGGAACTGGCAAAGGGATATTTGGAAGCCCATAGAGGGCTATGGTGAAAAAGGAAATATCTTCCGTTGAAAACTGGAAGGAAGCTTTCTGAGAAACTGCTCTGTGTTCCGTCAATTCATCTCACAGAGTTACATCTTTCCTCAAGAAGCCTTTCGCTAAGGCTGTTCTTGTGGAATTGGCAAAGGGATATTTGGAAGCACATAGAGGGCTACGTGAAAAAAATATCTTCCTTCAAAATTGGAAAGAAGCTTTCTGAGAAACTGCTCTGTGTTCTGTTAATTCATCTCACAGAGTTACATCTTTCCTTCACAGAAGCCTTTCGCTAAGTCTGTTCTTGTGGAATTGGCAAAGGGATATTTGGAAGCCCTAGAGGCCTATGGTGAAAAGGAAATATCTTCCGTTCAAAACTGGAAGAAGCTTTGTGGGAAAACTGCTCTGTGTTCTGTTAATTCATCTCACAGAGTTACATCTTTCCTTCAAAAGCCTTTCGCTAAGGCTGTTCTTGTGGAATTGGCAAAGGATATTTGGAAGCCCGTGAGGGCTATGGTGAAAAGGAAATATCTTCCGTTCAAAACTGGAAAAAGCTTTCTGAGAAACTGCTTTGTTCTGTTAATTCATCTCACAGAGTTATATCTTTCCCTTCAAAAGCCTTTCGCTAAGGCAGTTCTTGTGGGGAATTGGCAAAGGATATTTGGAGGCCCATAGAGGGCTATGGTGAAGGAAATATCTTCCGTTCAAAACTGGAAAGAAGCTTTTTGAGAAACTGCTCTGTGTTCTGTTAATTCATCTCACAGTTACATCTTTCCTTCAAAAGCCTTTCCTAAGGCTGTTCTTGTGGAATTGGAAGGGATATTTGGAAGCCCATAGAGGCTATGGTGAAAAAGGAAATATCTTCCGTTCAAAACTGGAAAGAAGCTTTCTGAAACTGCTCTGTGTTCTGTTAATTCATCCCACAGAGTTACATCTTTCCTTCAGGAAGCCTTTCGCTAAGCTGTTCTTGTGGAATTGGCAAAGGGATACTTGGAAGCCCTAGAGGGCTATGGTGAAAAAGGAAATATCTTCCATTCAAAACTGGAAAGAAACTTTCTGAGAAACTACTCTGTGTTCTGTTAATTCATCTCACAAGTTACATCTTTCCTTCAAGAAGCCTTCGCTAAGGCTGTTGTTGTGAAATTAAGGATATTTGAGCCCATAGGTACTATGGTGAAAAGGAAATATCTTCCGTTCAAAACTGGAAAGAAGGTTTCTGAGAAACTACTGTGTTCTGTTAATTCATCTCACAGAGTTACATCTTTCCTTCAGCCTTTTCGCTAAGGCTGTTCTTGTGGAATTGGCAAAGGGATATTTGGAAGCCCATAGAGGGCTATGGTGAAAAAATATCTTCCGTTAAAAACTGGAGAAGCTTTCTGAGAAACTGCTCTGTGTTCTGTTAATTCATCTCACAGAGTTACATCTTTCCCTTCAAGAAGCCTTTCGCTAAGGCTGTTCTTGTGGAACTGGCAAAGGATATTTGGAAGCCCATAGAGGGCTATTGTGAGAAATATCTTCCGTTCAAAACTGGAAGAAGCTCTGAAAACTGCTCTGTGTTCTGTTAATTCATCTCACAGAGTTACATCTTTCCCTCAAAAGCCTTTCGCTAAGGCTGTTCTTGTGGAATTGGAAGGGATATTTGGAAGCCCATTGAGGGCTCTGGTGAAAAAGGAAATATCTTCCTTCAAAACTGGAAGAAGCTTTCAGAAACTGCTCTGTGTTCTGTGTTCATCTCACAGAGTTACATCTTTCCTTCAAAAAGCCTTTCGCTAAGCCTGTTCTTGTGGAATTGGCAAAGGGATATTTGAAGCCCATAGAGGGCTACGGTGAAAAAGGAAATATCTTCCGTTCAAAACTGGAAAGAAGCTTTCTGAGAAACTGCTCTGTGTTCTGTTAATTCATCTCACAGAGTTACATCTTTCCTTCAAGAAGCCTTTCGCTAAGGCTGTTCTTGTGGAATTGGCAAAGGATATTTGGAAGCCCATAGAGGCTATGGTGAAAAAGGAAATATCTTCCGTTCAAAACTGGAAAGAAGCTTTCTGATAAACTGCTTTGTGTTCTGTTAATTCATCTCACGAGTTACATCTTTCCCATCAAGAAGCCTTTCGCTAAGGCTGTTCTTGTGGAATTGCAAAGGATATTTGGAAGCCCATAGGGCTCTGGTGAAAAAGGAATATCTTGGTTCAAAACTGGAAGGAAGCTTTCTGAGAAACTGCTCTGTGTTCTGTTAATTCATCTCACAGAGTTACATCTTTCCTTCAAGAAGCCTTTCGCTAAGGCTGTTCTTGTGGAATTGGCAAAGGATATTTGGAAGCCAATAGAGGCGCTATGGTGAAAGAGGAAATATCTTCCGTTCAAAACTGGAAAGAAGCTTTCTGAGAAACTGCTCTGTGTTCTGTTAATTCATCTCACAGTTACATCTTTCCCTTCAAGAAGCCTTTCGCTAAGGCTGTTCTTGTGGAATTGGCAAGGATATTTGGAAGCCCATAGAGGCTCTGTTGAAAAATATCTTCCGTTCAAAACTGGAAAGAAGCTTTCTGAGAAACTGCTCTGTGTTCTGTTAATTCATCTCACAGAGTTACATCTTTCCCTTCAAGAAGCCTTTCGCTAAGGCTGTTCTTGTGGAGATGGCAAAGGGATATTTGGAAGCCCATAGAGGGCTATGGTGAAAAAGGAAATATCTTCCGCTCAAAACTGGAAAAAGCTTTCTGAGAAACTGCTCTGTGTTCTGTTAATTCATCTCACAGAGTTACATCTTTCCTTCAAGAAGCTTTTCGCTAAGGCTGTTCTTGTGGAATTGACAAAGGATATTTGGAAGCCATAGAGGGCTACGGTGAAAAATTAAATATCTTCCGTTCAAAACTGGAAAGAAGCTTTCTGAGAAACTGCTCTGTGTTCTGTTAATTCAATCTCACAGAGTTACATCTTTCCCTTCAAGAAGCCTTTCGCTAAGGCTGTTCTTGTGGAATTAGCAAAGGGATATTTGGAAGGCCACTGAGGGCTATGGTGAAAAAGGAAATATCTTCCTTCAAAACTGGAAAGAAGCTTTCTGAGAAACTGCTCTGTGTTCTGTTAATTCATCTCACAGAGTTACATCTTTCCTTCAAGAAGCCTTTCGCTAAGGCTGTTCTTGTGGAATTGGCAAAGGATATTTGGAAGCCCATAGGGGCTATGGTGAAAAAGGAAATATCTTCCGTTCAAAACTGGAAAGAAGCTGTCTGAGAAACTGCTCTGTGTTCTGTTAATTCATCTCACAGAGTTACATCTTTCCTTCAAAAGCCTTTCGCTAAGGCTGTTCTTGTGGAATTAGCAAAGTGATCTTTGGAATCCATAGAGGGCTATGGTGAAAAGGATATATCTTCCATTCAAAACTGGAAAGAAGCTTTCTGAGAAACTGCTCTGTGTTCTGTTAATTCATCTCACAGAGTTACATCTTTCTCTTCAAGAAGCCTTTCGCTAAGGCTGTTCTTGTGGAATTGGCAAAGGGATATTTGGAAGCCCATAGAGGGCCAAAATGAAAAAGGAAATACCTTCCGTTCAAAACTGGAAAGAAGCTTTCTGAGAAACTGCTCTGTGTTCTGTTAATTCATCTCACAGAGTTACATATTTTGTTCAAGAAGCCTTTCGCTAAGGCTGTTCTTGTGGAATTAGCACAGGGATAATTTAGTAGCCCGTGGAGGGCTATGGTGAAAAAGGAAATACCTTCCCTTCAAAACTGGAAAGAAGATTTCTGAGAAACTGCTCTGTGTTCTGTTAATTCATCTCACAGAGTTACATCTTTCCCTTCAAGAAGCCTTTCGCTAAGGCTGTTCTTGTGGAATTGGCAAAGGGATATTTGGAAGCCCATAGAGGGCTATGGTGGAAAAGGAAATATCTTCCGTTCAAAACTGGAAAGAAGCTTTCTGAGAAACTGCTCTGTGTTCTGTTAATTCATCTCACAGAGTTACATCTTTCCCTTCAAGAAGCCTTTCGCTAAGGCTGTTCTTGTGGAATTGGCAAAGTGAAATTTGGAAGCCCATAGAGGGCTACGGTGAAAAATTAAATATCTTCCGTTCAAAACTGGAAAGAAGCTTTCTGAGAAACTGCTCTGTGTTCTGTTAATTCAACTCACTGAGTTACATCTTTCTCTTCAAGAAGCCTTTCGCTAAGGCTGTTCTTGTGGAATTCGCAAAGGGATATTTGGAAGCCCAGAGAGGGCTACGGTGAAAAAGGAAATATCTTCCGTTCAAAACTGGAAAGAAGCTTTCTGAGAAACTGCTCTGTGTTCTGTTAATTCATCTCACAGAGTTACATCTTTCCCTTCAAGAAGCCTTTCGCTAAGGCTGTTCTTGTGGAACTGGCAAAGGGATATTTGCCCATAGAGGGCTATGGTGAAAAGGAAATATCTTCCGTTGAAAACTGGAAGGAAGCTTTCTGAGAAACTGCTCTGTGTTCCGTCAATTCATCTCACAGAGTTACATCTTTCCCTCAAGCCTTTCGCTAAGGCTGTTCTTGTGGAATTGGCAAGGGATATTTGGAAGCACATAGAGGGCTACGGTGAAAAAAATATCTTCCTTCAAAATTGGAAAGAAGCTTTCTGAGAAACTGCTCTGTGTTCTGTTAATTCATCTCACAGAGTTACATCTTTCCCTTCAAGAAGCCTTTTGCTAAGGCTGTTCTTGTGGAACTGGCAAAGGGATATTTGGAAGCCCATAGAGGGCTATGGTGAAAAGGAAATATCTTCCGTTCAAAATTGGAAAGAAGCTTTCTGAGAAACTGCTCTGTGTTCTGTTAATTCATCTCACAGAGTTACATCTTTCCCTTCAAAGCCTTTCGCTAAGGCTGTTCTTGGGGAATTGGCAAAGGGATATTTGGAAGTCCATAGAGGGCTACGGTGAAAAGGAAATATCTTACGTTCAAAACTGGAAAGAAGCTTTCTGAGAAACTGCTCTGTGTTCTGTTAATTCATCTCACAGAGTTACATCTTTCCCTTCAAGCCTTTCGCTAATGCTGTTCTTGTGGAATTGGCAAAGGATATTTGGAAGCCCATAGAGGGCTACGGTGAAAAAAGGAAATATCTTCCGTTCAAAACTGGAAAGAAGCTTTCTGAGAAAGTGCTCTGTGTTCTGTTAATTCATCTCACGGAGTTACATCTTTCCCTTCAAGAAGCCTTTCGCTAAGGCTGTTCTTGTGGAATTGGCAAAGGGATATTTGGAAGCCCATAGAGGGCTCTGGTGAAAAAGGAAATGTCTTCCGTTCAAAACTGGAAAGAAGCTTTCTGAGAAACTGCTCTGTGTTCTGTTAATTCATCTCACAGAGTTACATCTTTCCCTTCACGAAGCCTTTCGCTAAGGCTGTTCTTGTGGAATTGGCAAAGGGATATTTTGAAGCCAATAGAGAGCTATGGTGAAAAAGGAAATATCTTCCGATCAAAACTGGAAAGAAGCTTTCTGATAAGCTGCTCTGTGTTCTGTCAATTCATCTCACAGAGTTACATCTTTCCTCCCAAGAAGCCTTCGCTAAGGCTGTTCTTGTGGAATTGGCAAAGGATATTTGGAAGCCCATAGAGGGCTATGGTGAAAAAGGAAATGTCTTCCTTAAAAACTGGAAAGAAGCTTTCTGAGAAACTGCTCTGTGTTCTGTTAATTCATCTCACAGAGTTACATCTTTCCTTCAAGAAGCCTTTCGCTAAGGCTGTTCTTGTGGAATTGGCAAAGGATATTTGGAAGCACATAGAGGGCTACGGTGAAAAAGGAAATATCTTCCCTTCAAAATTGGAAAGAAGCTTTCTGAGAAACTGCTCTGTGTTCTGTTGATTCATCTCACAGAGTTACATCTTTCCTTCAAGAAGCCACTAAGGCTGTTCTTGGGGAATTGGCCAAGGATATTTGGAAGCCCATAGAGGGCTATGGTGAAAAGGAAATATCTTCCATTGAAAACTGGAAAGAAGCTTTCCTGAGAAATTGCTCTGTGTTCTGTTAATTCATCTCACAGAGTTACATCTTTCCCTTCAAGAAGCCTTTTAAGGCTGTTCTTGTGGAAATGGCAAAGGGATATTTGGAAGCCCATAGAGGGCTATGGTGAAAAGGAAATATCTTCCGTTCAAAATTGGAAAGAAGCTTTCTGAGAAACTGCTCTGTGTTCTGTTAATTCATCTCACAGAGTTACATCTTTCCCTTCCAGAAGCCTTTCCCTAAGGCTGCTCTTGTGGAATTGGCAAAGGGATATTTGGAAGCACGTAGGGGCTATGGTGAAAAAGGAAATATCTTCCGTTCAAAACTGGAAAGAAGCTTTCTGAGATACTGCTCTGTGTTCTGTTAATTCATCTCACAGAGTTACATCTTTTTCTTCTAGGAGGATTTCGCTAATGCTGTTGTTGTGGAATTGGCAAAGGGATATTTGGAAGCCCATAGAGGGCTATGGTGAAGAAGGGAATATTTTCCGTTCAAAACTGGAAAGAAGCTTTCTGAGAAACTGCTCTGTGTTCTGTTAATTCATCTCACAGAGTTACATCTTTCCCTTCAAAGCCTTTCGGTGAGGCTGTTCTTGTGGAATTGGCAAAGGGATATTTGTAAGCCCATAGAGGGCTATGGTGAAAAAGGAAATATCTTCCGTTCAAAACTGGAAAGAAGCTTTCTGAGAAACTGCGCTGTGTTCTGTTAATTCATCTCACAGAGTTACATCTTTCCCTTCAAGAAGCCTTTCGCTAAGGCTTTTCTTGTGGAATTGGCAAAGGGATATTTGGAAGCCCATAGAGAGCTATGTTGAAAAAGGAAATATCTTCCGTTCAAAACTGGAAAGAAGCTTGCTGGGAAACTGCTCTGTGTTCTGTTAATTCATCTCACATAGTTACATCTTTCCCTTCAAGAAGCCTTTCGCTAAGGCTGTTCTAGTGGAATTGGCAAAGTGATATTTGGAAGCCCTTAGAGGGCTACGGTGAAAAAGAAATACCTTCCGTTCAAAACTGGCAAGAAGCTTTCTGAGAAACTGCTATGTGTTCTGTTAATTCATCTCACAGAGTTACATCTTTCCCTTCAAGTATCCTTTCGCTAAGGCTGTTCTTAGGGAATTGGCAAAGGGATATTTGGAAGCCCATAGAGGGCTATGGTGAAAAAGGTAATATCTTCCATTGAAAACTGGAAAGAAACTTTCTGAGAAACTGCTCTGTGTTCTGTTAATTCATCTCACAGAGTTACATCTTTCCCTTCAAGAAGCCTTTCGCTAAGGCTGTTCTTGTGGAAATGGCAAAGGGATATTTGGAAGCCCATAGAGGGCTTTGGTGAAAAAGGAAATATCTTCCGTTCAAAACTGGAAAGTAGCTTTCTGAGAAACTGCTCTGTGTTCTGTTAATTCATCTCACAGAGTTACATCTTTCCCTTCAAGAAGCCTTTCCCTAAGGCTGCTCTTGTGGAATTGGCAAAGGGATATTTGGAAGCACGTAGGGGCTATGGTGAAAAAGGAAATATCTTCCGTTCAAAACTGGAAAGAAGCTTTCTGAGATACTGCTCTGTGTTCTGTTAATTCATCTCACAGAGTTACATCTTTTCCTTCTAGAATGCTTTCGCTAATGCTGTTGTTGTGGAATTGGCAAAGGGATATTTGGAAGCCCATTGAGGGCTATGGTGAAGAAGAGAATATCTTAAGTTCAAAACTGGAAAGAAGCTTTCTGAGAAACTGCTCTGTGTTCTGTTAATTCATCTCACAGAGTTACATCTTTCACTTCAAGAAGCCTTTCGCTAAGGCTGTTCTTGGGGAATTGGCAAAGGGATATTTGGAAGCCCATAGAGGGCTATGGTGAAAAAGGAAATATCTTCCATTGAAAACTGGAAAGAAACTTTCTGGGAAACTGCCCTGTGTTCCGTTAATTCATCTCACAGAGTTACATCTTTCCCTTCAAGAAGCCTTTCGCTAAGGCTGTTCTTGTGGAAATGGCAAAGGGACATTTGGAAGCCCATAGAGGGCTATGGTGAAAAAGGAAATATCTTCCGTTCAAAACTGGAAAGTAGGTTTCTGAGAAACTGCTCTGTGTTCTGTTAATTCATCTCACAGAGTTACATCTTTCCCTTCCAGAAGCCTTTCCCTAAGGCTGCTCTTGTGGAATTGGCAAAGGGATATTTGGAATCACGTAGGGGCTATGGTGAAAAAGGAAATATCTTCCGTTCAAAACTGGAAAGAAGCTTTCTGAGATACTGCTCTGTGTTCTGTTAATTCATCTCACAGAGTTACATCTTTTCCTTCTAGAAGGCTTTCGCTAATGCTGTTGTTGTGGAATTGGCAAAGGGATATTTGGAAGCCCATAGAGGGCTATGGTGAAGAAGGAATATCTTCCGCTCAAAACTGGAAAGAAGCTTTCTGAGAAACTGCTCTGTGTTCTGTTAATTCATCTCACAGAGTTACATCTTTCCTTCAAGAAGCCTTTCGCTAAGGCTGTTCTTGTGGAATTGGCAAAGGGATATTTGAAGCCCATAGAGGCTATGGTGAAAGAGGAAATATCTTCCGTTCAAAACTGGAAAGAAGCTTTCTGAGAAACTGCTCTGTGTTCTGTTAATTCATCTCACAGAGTTACATCTTTCCTTCAAGAAGCCTTTCGCTAAGGCTGTTCTTGTGGAATTGGCAAAGGGATATTTGGAAGGCCCATAGAGGGCTATGGTGAAAAAGGAATATCTTCCTTTTAAAAGTGGAAAGAAGCTTTCTGAGAAACTGCTCTGTGTTCTGTTAATTCATCTCACAGAGTTACATCTTTCCTTCAAGAAGCCTTCGCTAAGGCTGTTCTTGTGGAATTGAGCAAAGGGATATTTGGAAGCCCATAGAGGGCTATGGTGAAAAAAAGAAATATCTTCCGTTCAAAACTGGAAAGAAGCTTTCTGAGAAACTGCTCTGTGTTCTGTTAATTCATCTCACAGAGTTACATCTTTCCTTCAAGAAGCCTTTCGCTAAGGCTGTTCTGGTGGAATTAGCAAAGGATATTTGGAAGCCCATAGAGGGCTATAATGAAAAGGAAATATCTTCCGTCAAACTGGAAGGAAGCTTTCTGAGAAACTGCTCTGTGTTCTGTTAATTCATCTCACAGAGTTACATCTTTTGTTCAGAAGCCTTTAGCTAAGGCTGTTCTTGTGGAATTGGCAAAGGGATAATTTTGAAGCCCATGGAGGGCTGTAATGAAAAAGGAAATACTTCCTTCAAAACTGGAAAGAAGCTTTCTGACAAACTGCTCTGTGTTCTGTTAATTCATCTCACAGAGGTACATCTTTCCTTCAAGAAGCCTTTCCAAGGCTGTTCTTGTGGAATTGGCAAAGGATATTTGGAAGCCCATAGAGGGCTATGGTGAAAAGGAAATATCTTCCGTTCAAAACTGGAAAGAAGCTTTTGAAACTGCTCTGTGTTCTGTTAATTCATCTCACAGAGTTACATCTTTCCTTCAAGAAGCCTTTCGCTAAGGCTGTTCTTGTGGAATTGGCAATGGATATTTGGAACCCCTAGAGGGCTATGGTGAAAAAATATCTTCCGTTCAAAACTGGAAAAAGCTTTCTGAGAAACTGGTCTGTGTTCTGTTAATTCATCTCACAGAGTTACATCTTTCCTTCAAAAGCCTTCGCTAAGGCTGTTCTTGGAATTGGCAAAGGATATTTGGAAGCCCATAGAGGGCTATGGTGAAAAGGAAATATCTTCCATTGAAAACTGGAAGAAACTTTCTGAGAAACTGCTCTGTGTTCTGTTAATTCATCTCACAGAGTTACATCTTTCCTTCAAGAAGCCTTCTAAGGCTGTTCTTGTGGAATGGCAAAGGATATTTGAAGCCCCTAGAGGGCTATGGTGAAAAAGGAAATATCTTCCGTTCAAAACTGGAAAGTAGCTTTCTGAGAAACTGCTCTGTGTTCTGTTAATTTATCTCACAGAGTTACATCTTTCCCTTCCAGAAGCCTTTCCCTAAGGCTGCTCTTGTGGAATTGGCAAAGGGATATTTGGAAGCACGTAGGGGCTATGGTGAAAAAGGAAATATCTTCCGTTCCAAACTGGAAAGAAGCTTTCTGAGATACTGCTCTGTGTTCTGTTAATTCATCTCACAGAGTTACATCTTTTCCTTCTAGAAGGCTTTCGCTAATGCTGTTGTTGTGGAATTGACAAAGGGATATTTGGAAGCCCATAGAGGGCTATGGTGAAGAAGGGAATATCTTCCGTTCAAAACTGGAAAGAAGCTTTCTGAGAAAGTGCTCTGTGTTCTGTTAATTCATCTCACAGAGTTACATCTTTCCTTCAAGAAGCCTTTCGCTTGGCTGTTCTTGTGGAATTGGCAAAGGATATTTGGAAGCCCATAGAGGGCTATATGGAAAAAGGAAATATGTTCCGTTTAAAACTGGAAAGAAGCTTTCTGAGAAACTGCTCTATGTTCTGTTAATTCATCTCACAGAGTTACATTTTTCCTTCAAGAAGCCTTTGCTAAGACTGTTCTTGTGGAATTGGCAAAGTGATATTTGGAAGCCCATAGAGGGCTATGTTGAAAAAAAATATCTTCTGTTCAAAACTGGAAGAAGCTTTCTGAAACTGCTCTGTGTTCTGTTAATTCATCTCACAGAGTTACATCTTTCCTTCAAGAAGACTTTCGCTAAAGGTTCTGTAAATTGGCAAAGTGATATTTGGAAGCCATAGAGGGCTATGGTGAAGAAGGAATATCTTCCGTTCAAAACTGGAAAGAAGCTTTGTGAGAAACTGCTCTGTGTTCTGTTAATTCATCTCACAGAGTTACATCTTTCTCTTCAAGAAGCCTTTCGGTAAGGCTGTTCTTGTGGAATTGGCAATGGATATTTGGAACCCTAGAGGGCTATGGTGAAAAAGGAAATATCTTCCGTTCAAAACTGGAAAGAAGCTTGAGAAACTGGTCTGTGTTCTGTTAATTCATCTCACAGAGTTACATCTTTCCTTCAAAGCCCTTCGCTAAGGCTGTTCTTGGGGAATTGGCAAGGATATTTGGAAGCCCATAGAGGGCTATGGTGAAAAAGGAAATATCTTCCATTGAAAACTGGAAAGAAACTTTCTGAGAAACTGCTCTGTGTTCTGTTAATTCATCTCACAGAGTTACATCTTTCCTTCAAGAAGCCTTTCGCTAAGGCTGTTCTTGTGGAAATGGCAAAGGATATTTCAAGCCCATAGAGGGCTATGGTGAAAAAGGAAATATCTTCCATTGAAAACTGGAAAGAAACTTTCTGAGAAACTGCTCTGTGTTCTGTTAATTCATCTCACAGAGTTACATCTTTCCCTTCAAGAAGCCTTTCGCTAAGGCTGTTCTTGTGGAAATGGCAAAGGGATATTTCGAAGCCCCTAGAGGGCTATGGTGAAAAAGGAAATATCTTCCGTTCAAAACTGGAAAGTAGCTTTCTGAGAAACTGCTCTGTGTTCTGTTAATTTATCTCACAGAGTTACATCTTTCCCTTCCAGAAGCCTTTCCCTAAGGCTGCTCTTGTGGAATTGGCAAAGGGATATTTGGAAGCACGTAGGGGCTATGGTGAAAAAGGAAATATCTTCCGTTCCAAACTGGAAAGAAGCTTGAGAAACTGCTCTGTGTTCTGTTAATTCATCTCACAGAGTTACATCTTTTCCTTCTAGAAGGCTTTCGCTAATGCTGTTGTTGTGGAATTGACAAAGGGATATTTGGAAGCCCATAGAGGGCTATGGTGAAGAAGGGAATATCTTCCGTTCAAAACTGGAAAGAAGCTTTCTGAGAAAGTGCTCTGTGTTCTGTTAATTCATCTCACAGAGTTACATCTTTCCCTTCAAGAAGCCTTTCGCTTAGGCTGTTCTTGTGGAATTGGCAAAGTGATATTTGGAAGCCCATAGAGGGCTATATGGAAAAGGGAAATATGTTCCGTTTAAAACTGGAAAGAAGCTTTCTGAGAAACTGCTCTATGTTCTGTTAATTCATCTCACAGAGTTACATTTTTCCCTTCAAGAAGCGTTTTGCTAAGACTGTTCTTGTGGAATTGGCAAAGTGATATTTGGAAGCCCATAGAGGGCTATGTTGAAAAAAAAAATATCTTCTGTTCAAAACTGGAAAGAAGCTTGAGAAACTGCTCTGTGTTCTGTTAATTCATCTCACAGAGTTACATCTTTCCCTTCAAGAAGACTTTCGCTATTGCGGTTTTTGTGGAATTGGCAAAGTGATATTTGGAAGCCCATAGAGGGCTATGGTGAAGAAGGAAATATCTTCCGTTCAAAACTGGAAAGAAGCTTTATGAGAAACTGCTCTGTGTTCTGTTAATTCATCTCACAGGGTTACATCTTTCCCTTCAAGAAGCCTTCGCTAAGGCTGTTCTTGTGGAATTGGCAAAGGATATTTGGAAACCCGTGAGAGAGCTATGGTGAAAAGGAAATATCTTCCGTTCAAAACTGGAAAAAGCTTGAGAAACTGCTTTGTTTTCTGTTAATTCATCTCACAGAGTTATATCTTTCCTTCAAGAAGCCTTTCGCTAAGGCAGTTCTTGGGGAATTGGCAAAGGATATTTGGAGGCCCATAGAGGGCTACGGTGAAAAAGGAAATATCTTCCGCTCAAAACTGGAAAGAAGCTTGAGAAAGTGCTCTGTGTTCTGTTAATTCATCTCACAGAGTTACATCTTTCCTTCAAGAAGCCTTTCGCTTAGGCTGTTCTTGTGGAATTGGCAAAGGATATTTGGAAGCCCATAGAGGGCTATATGGAAAAGGAAATATGTTCCGCTTTAAAACTGGAAAGAAGGTTTCTGAGAAACTGCTCTATGTTCTGTTAATTCATCTCACAGAGTTACATTTTTCCCTTCAAGAAGCGTTTTGCTAAGACTGTTCTTGTGGAATTGGCAAAGTGATATTTGGAAGCCCATAGAGGGCTATGTTGAAAAAAAAAATATCTTCTGTTCAAAACTGGAAAGAAGCTTTCTGGGAAACTGCTCTGTGTTCTGTTAATTCATCTCACAGAGTTACATCTTTCCCTTCAAGAAGACTTTCGCTATTGCGGTTTTTGTGGAATTGGCAAAGTGATATTTGGAAGCCCATAGAGGGCTATGGTGAAGAAGGAAATATCTTCCGTTCAAAACTGGAAAGAAGCTTTATGAGAAACTGCTCTGTGTTCTGTTAATTCATCTCACAGGGTTACATCTTTCCCTTCAAGAAGCCTTTCGCTAAGGCTGTTCTTGTGGAATTGGCAAAGGGATATTTGGAAACCCGTAGAGAGCTATGGTGAAAAAGGAAATATCTTCCGTTCAAAACTGGAAAAAAGCTTTCTGAGAAACTGCTTTGTTTTCTGTTAATTCATCTCACAGAGTTATATCTTTCCCTTCAAGAAGCCTTTCGCTAAGGCAGTTCTTGGGGAATTGGCAAAGGGATATTTGGAGGCCCATAGAGGGCTACGGTGAAAAAGGAAATATCTTCCGTTCAAAACTGGAAAGAAGCTTTTTGAGAAACTGCTCTGTGTTCTGTTAATTCATCTCACAGAGTTACATCTTTCCCTTCAAGAAGCCTTTCGCTAAGGCTGTTCTTGTGGAATTGGAAAAGGGATATTTGGAAGCCCATAGAGGGCTATGGTGAAAAAGGAAATATATTCCGTTCAAAACTGGAAAGAAGCTTTCTGAGAAACTGCTCTGTGTTTTGTATATTCATCCCACAGAGTTACATCTTTCCCTTCAAGAAGCCGTTCGCTAAAGCTGTTCTTGTGGAATTGGCAAAGGGATACTTGGAAGCCCCAGAGGGCTATGGTGAAAAAGGAAATATCTTCCATTCAAAACTAGAAAGAAACTTTCTGAGAAACTACTCTGTGTTCTGTTAATTCATCTCACAGAGTTATATCTTTCCCTTCAAGAAGCCTTTCGCTAAGGCTGTTGTTGTGAAATTGGCAAAGGGATATTTCGAAGCCCATAGGTGCTATGGTGAGAAAGGAAATAACTTCCGTTCAAAACTGGAAAGAAGGTTTCTGAGAAACTACTCCGTGTTCTGTTAATTCATCTCACAGAGTTACATCTTTCCCTTCAAGAAGCCTTTCGCTAAGGCTGTTCTTGTGGAATTGGCAAAGGGATATTTGGAAGCCCATAGAGGGCTACGGTGAAAAAGGCAATATCTTCCGTTAAAAACTGGAAAGAAGCTTTCTGAGAAACTGCTCTGTGTTCTGTTAATTCATCTCACAGAGTTACATCTTTCCCTTCAAGAAGCCTTTCGCTAAGGCTGTTCTTGTTGAACTGGCAAAGGGATATTTGGAAGCCCATAGAGGGCTATTGTGAAAAAGGAAATATCTTCCGTTGAAAACTGGAAGGAAGCTTTCTGAGAAACTGCTCTGTGTTCCGTCTATTCATCTCACAGAGTTACATCTTTCCTTCCAAGAAGCCTTTCGCTAAGGCTGTTCTTGTGGAATTGGAAAAGGGATATTTGGAAGCACATAGAGGGCTACGGTGAAAAAGGAAATATCTTACGTTCAAAACTGGAAAGAAGCTTTCTGAGAAACTGCTCTGTGTTCTGTTAATTCATCTCACAGAGTTACGTCTTTCCCTTCAAGAAGCCTTTCGCTAATGCTGTTCTTGTGGAATTGGCAAAAGGATATTTGGAAGCCCATAGAGGGCTACGGTGAAAAAGGAAATATCTTCCGTTCAAAACTGGAAAGAACCTTTCTGAGAAACTGCTCTGTGTTCTGTTAATTCATCTCACAGAGTTACATCTTTCCCTTCAAGAAGCCTTTCGCTAAGGCTGTTCTTGTGGAATTGGCAAAGGGATATTTTGAAGCCAATAGAGGGCTATGGTGAAAAAGGAAATATCTTCCGTTCAAAACTGGAAAGAAGCTTTCTGAGACACTGCTCTGTGTTCTGTTAATTCATCTCACGGAGTTACATCTCTCCCTTCAAGAAGCCTTTCGCTAAGGCTGTTCTTGTGGAATTGGCAAAGGGATATTTGGAAGCCCATAGAGGGCTCTGGTGAAAAAGGAATGTCTTCGGTTCAAAACTGGAAGGAAGCTTTCTGAGAAACTGCTCTGTGTTCTGTTAATTCATCTCACAGAGTTACATCTTTCCCTTCAAGAAGCCTTTCGCTAAGGCTGTTCTTGTGGAATTGGCAAAGGGATATTTGGAAGCCAATAGAGCGCTATGGTGAAAGAGGAAATATCTTCCGTTCAAAACTGGAAAGAAGCTTTCTGAGAAACTGCTCTGTGTTCTGTCAATTCATCCCACGGAGTTACATCTTTCCCTTCAAGAAGCCTTTCGCTAAGGCTGTTCTTGTGGTATTGGCAAAGGGATATTTGGAAGCCCATAGAGGGCTCTGTTGAAAAAGGAAATGTCTTCCGTTCAAAACTGGAAAGAAGCTTTCTGAGAAACTGCTCTGTGTTCTGTTAATTCATCTCACAGAGTTACATCTTTCCCTTCAAGAAGCCTTTCGCTAAGGCTGTTCTTGTGGAATTGGCAAAGGGATATTTGGAATCCCATAGAGGGCTACGGTGAAAAAGGAAATATCTTCCGCTCAAAACTGGAAAGAAGCTTTCTGAGAAACTGCTCTGTGTTCTGTTAATTCATCTCACAGAGTTACATCTTTCCCTTCAAGAAGCTTTTCGCTAAGGCTGTTCTTGTGGAATTGACAAAGGGATATTTGGAAGCCCATAGAGGGCTACGGTGAAAAATTAAATATCTTCCGTTCAAAACTGGAAAGAAGCTTTCTGAGAAACTGCTCTGTGTTCTGTTAATTCAACTCACAGAGTTACATCTTTCCCTTCAAGAAGCCTTTTGCTAAGGCTGTTCTTGTGGAACTGGCAAAGGATATTTGGAAGGCCACTGAGGGCTATGGTGAAAAAATATCTTCCTTTCAAAAGTGGAAAGAAGCTTTCTGAGAAACGGCTCTGTGTTCTGTTAATTCATCTCACAGAGTTACATCTTTCCTTCAAGAAGCCTTTCGCTAAGGCTGTTCTGTGGAATTGGCAAAGGATATTTGAAGCCCATAGAGGGCTACGGTGAAAAAGGAAATGTCTTCGGTTCAAAACTGGAAGGAAGCTTTCTGAGAAACTGCTCTGTGTTCTGTTAATTCATCTCACAGAGTTACATCTTTCCTTCAAGAAGCCTTTCGCTAAGGCTGTTCTTGTGGAATTGGCAAAGGGATATTTGGAAGCCAATAGAGGCTATGGTGAAAGAGGAAATATCTTCCGTTCAAAACTGGAAAGAAGCTTTCTGAGAAACTGCTCTGTGTTCTGTCAATTCATCCCACGGAGTTACATCTTTCCTTCAAGAAGCCTTTCGCTAAGGCTGTTCTTGTGGAATTGGCAAAGGATATTTGGAAGCCCATAGAGGGCTCTGTTGAAAAGGAAATATCTTCCGTTCAAAACTGGAAAGAAGCTTTCTGAGAAACTGCTCTGTGTTCTGTTAATTCATCTCACAGAGTTACATCTTTCCTTCAAGAAGCCTTTCGCTAAGGCTGTTCTTGTGGAATTGGCAAAGGATATTTGGAAGCCCATAGAGGGCTACGGTGAAAAGGAAATATCTTCCGTTCAAAACTGGAAAGAAGCTTTCTGAGAAACTGCTCTGTGTTCTGGTAATTCATCTCACAGAGTTACATCTTTCCTTCAAGAAGCTTTTCGCTAAGGCTGTTCTGTGGAATTGGCAAAGGGATATTTGGAAGCCCATAGAGGCTACGGTGAAAAATTAAATATCTTCCGTTCAAAACTGGAAGAAGCTTTCTGAGAAACTGCTCTGTGTTCTGTTAATTCAACTCACAGAGTTACATCTTTCCTTCAAGAAGCCTTTTGCTAAGGCTGTTCTTGTGGAATTAGCAAAGGGATATTTGGAAGGCCACTGAGGGCTATGGTGAAAAAGGAAATATCTTCCTTTCAAAACTGGAAGAAGCTTTCTGAGAAACGGCTCTGTGTTCTGTTAATTCATCTCACAGAGTTACATCTTTCCTTCAAGAAGCCTTTCGCTAAGGCTGTTCTTGTGGAATTGGCAAAGGATATTTGGAAGCCCATAGAGGGCTACGGTGAAAAGGAAATATCTTCCGTTCAAAACTGGAAAGAAGCTTTCTGAGAAACTGCTCTGTGTTCTGTTAATTCATCTCACGGAGTTACATCTCTCCCTTCAAGAAGCCTTTCGCTAAGGCTGTTCTTGTGGAATTTGCAAAGGTATATTTGGAAGCCCATAGAGGGCTCTGGTGAAAAAGGAATGTCTTCGGTTCAAAACTGGAAGGAAGCTTTCTGAGAAACTGCTCTGTGTTCTGTTAATTCATCTCACAGAGTTACATCTTTCCCTTCAAGAAGCCTTTCGCTAAGGCTGTTCTTGTGGAATTGGCAAAGGATATTTTGAAGCCATAGAGGCTATGGTGAAAGAAATATCTTCCGTTCAAAACTGGAAAGAAGCTTTCTGAAACTGCTCTGTGTTCTGTCAATTCATCCCACGGAGTTACATCTTTCCTTCAAGAAGCCTTTCGCTAAGGCTGTTCTTGTGGTATTGGCAAAGGGATATTTGGAAGCCCATAGAGGGCTCTGTTGAAAAAGGAAATGTCTTCCGTTCTAAACTGGAAAGAAGCTTTCTGAGAAACTGCTCTGTGTTCTGTTAATTCATCTCACAGAGTTACATCTTTCCCTTCAAGAAGCCTTTCGCTAAGGCTGTTCTTGTGGAATTGGCAAAGGGATATTTGGAATCCCATAGAGGGCTACGGTGAAAAAGGAAATATCTTCCGCTCAAAACTGGAAAGAAGCTTTCTGAGAAACTGCTCTGTGTTCTGTTAATTCATCTCATAGAGTTACATCTTTCCCTTCAAGAAGCTTTTCGCTAAGGCTGTTCTTGTGGAATTGACAAAGGGATATTTGGAAGCCCATAGAGGGCTACGGTGAAAAATTAAATATCTTCCGTTCAAAACTGGAAAGAAGCTTTCTGAGAAACTGCTCTGTGTTCTGTTAATTCAACTCACAGAGTTACATCTTTCCCTTCAAGAAGCCTTTTGCTAAGGCTGTTCTTGTGGAATTGGCAAAGGGATATTTGGAAGGCCACTGAGGGCTATGGTGAAAAAGGAAATATCTTCCTTTCAAAAGTGGAAAGAAGCTTTCTGCGAAACGGCTCTGTGTTCTGTTAATTCATCTCACAGAGTTACATCTTTCCCTTCAAGAAGCCTTTCGCTAAGGCTGTTCTTGTGGAATTGGCAAAGGGATATTTGGAAGCCCATAGAGGGCTACGGTGAAAAAGGAAATATCTTCCGTTCAAAACTGGAAAGAAGCTTTCTGAGAAACTGCTCTGTGTTCTGTTAATTCAACTCACAGAGTTACATCTTTCCCTTCAAGAAGCCTTTCGCTAAGGCTGTTCTTGTGGAATTGGCAAAGGATATTTGGAAGCCCATAGAGGCTACGGTGAAAAGGAAATATCTTCCGTTCAAAACTGGAAAGAAGCTTTCTGAGAAACTGCTCTGTGTTCTGTTAATTCAACTCACAGAGTTACATCTTTCCCTTCAAGAAGCCTTTCGCTAAGGCTGTTCTTGTGGAATTGGCAAAGTGATATTTGGAAGCCCATAGAGGCTACGGTGAAAAGGAAATATCTTCTGTTCAAAACGGAAAGAAGTTTTCTGAGAAACTGCTCTGTGTTCTGTTAATTCATCTCACAGAGTTACATCTTTCCCTTCAAAAGCCTTTTCGCTAAGGCTGTTCTTGTGGAATTGGCAAAGGATATTTTTAAGACCATAGAGGGCTATGGTGAAAAAGGAAATATCTACTGTTCAAAACGGGAAAGAAGCTTTCTGAGAAACTGCTCTGTGTTCTGGTAATTCATCTCACAGAGTTACATCTTTCCCTTCAAGTAGTCTTTCACTAAGGCTGTTCTTGTGGAATTGGCAAAGGGATATTTTTAAGACCATAGAGGGCTATGGTGAAAAAGGAAATATCTTCCGTTCAAAACTGGAAAGAAGCTGTCTGAGAAACGGCTCTGTGTTCTGTTAATTCATCTCACAGAGTTACATCTTTCCCTTCAAGAAGCCTTTCGCTAAGGCTGTTCTTGTGGAATTGGCAAAGTGATATTTGGAAGCCCATAGAGGGCTATGGTGAAAAGGATATATCTTCCATTCAAAACTGGAAAGAAGCTTTCTGAGAAACTGCTCTGTGTTCTGTTAATTCATCTCACAGAGTTACATCTTTCCCTTCAAGAAGCCTTTCCCTAAGGCTGTTCTTGTGGAATTGGAAAAGGGATATTTGGAAGCCCATAGAGGGCTATGGTGAAAAAGGAAATATATTCCGTTCAAAACTGGAAAGAAGCTTTCTGAGAAACTGCTCTGTATTTTGTATATTCATCCCACAGAGTTACATCTTTCCCTTCAAGAAGCCGTTCGCTAAAGCTGTTCTTGTGGAATTGGCAAAGGGATACTTGGAAGCCCTAGAGGGCTATGGTGAAAAAGGAAATACCTTCCCTTCAAAACTGGAAAGAAGATTTCTGAGAAACTGCTCTGTGTTCTGTTAATTCATCTCACAGAGTTACATCTTTCCCTTCAAGAAGCCTTTCGCTAAGGCTGTTCTTGTGGAATTGGCATAGGGATATTTGGAAGCCCATAGAGGGCTATGGTGGAAAAGGAAATATCTTCCGCTCAAAACTGGAAAGAAGCTTTCTGAGAAACTGCTCTGTGTTCTGTTAATTCATCTCACAGAGTTACATCTTTCCTTCAAAAGCCTTTTCGCTAAGGATGTTCTTGTGGAATTGGCAAGGGATATTTGGAAGCCCATAGAGGGCTACGGTGAAAATTAAATATCTTCCGTTCAAAACTGGAAAGAAGCTTGAGAAACTGCTCTGTGTTCTGTTAATTCAACTCACTGAGTTACATCTTTGTCTTCAAGAAGCCTTTCGCTAAGGCTGTTCTTGTGGAACTGGCAAAGGGATATTTGGAAGCCCATAGAGGCTATGGTGAAAAAGGAAATATCTTCCTTCAAACTGGAAAGAAGCTTGAGAAACTGCTCTGTGTTCTGTTAATTCATCTCACAGAGTTACATCTTTCCCTTCAAGAAGCCTTTCGCTAAGGCTGTTCTTGTGGAACTGGCAAAGGGATATTTGGAAGCCCATAGAGGGCTATGGTGAAAAAGGAAATATCTTCCGTTGAAAACTGGAAGGAAGCTTGAGAAACTGCTCTGTGTTCTGTTAATTCATCTCACAGAGTTACATCTTTCCTTCAAGAAGCCTTTCGCTAAGGCTGTTCTTGTGGAATTGGCAAGGATATTTGGAAGCACATAGAGGGCTACGGTGAAAAAGGAAATATCTTCCTTCAAAATTGGAAAGAAGCTTGAGAAACTGCTCTGTGTTCTGTTAATTCATCTCACAGAGTTACATCTTTCCTTCAAGAAGCCTTCGCTAAGGCTGTTCTTGTGGAATTGGCAAGGATATTTGGAAGCCCATAGAGGGCTACGTGAAAAGGAAATATCTTCCGCTCAAAACTGGAAACAAGCTTGAGAAACTGCTCTGTGTTCTGTTAATTCATCTCACAGAGTTACATCTTTCCCTTCAAGAAGCCTTCGCTAATGCTGTTCTTGTGGAATTGGCAAAGGATATTTGGAAGCCCATAGAGGGCTACGTGAAAAAGGAAATATCTTCCGCTCAAAACTGGAAAGAAGCTTTCTGAGAAACTGCTCTGTGTTCTGTTAATTCATCTCACAGAGTTACATCTTTCCTTCACAGCCTTTTCGCTAAGGCTGTTCTTGTGGAATTGGCAAAGGGATATTTGGAAGACCATAGAGGGCTATGGTGAAAAAGGAAATATCTTCCGCTTCAAAACTGGAAAGAAGCTTGAGAAAGTTCTCTGTGTTCTGTTAATTCATCTCACGGAGTTACATCTTTCCTTCAAGAAGCCTTCGCTAAGGCTGTTCTTGTGGAATTGGCAAAGGGATATTTGGAAGCCCATAGAGGGCTCTGGTGAAAAAGGAAATGTCTTCCGCTCAAAACTGGAAAGAAGCTTGAGAAACTGCTCTGTGTTCTGTTAATTCATCTCACAGAGTTACATCTTTCCTTCAAGAAGCCTTTCGCTAAGGCTGTTCTTGTGGAATTGGCAAAGGGATATTTTGAAGCCAATAGAGGGCTATGGTGAAAAAGGAAATATCTTCCGATCAAAACTGGAAAGAAGCTTGAGAAACTGCTCTGTGTTCTGTCAATTCATCTCACAGAGTTACATCTTTCCCTTCAAGAAGCCTTCGCTAAGGCTGTTCTTGTGGAATTGGCAAAGGGATATTTGGAAGCCCATAGAGGGCTATGGTGAAAAAAGAAATGTCTTCCCTTAAAAACTGGAAAGAAGCTTTCTGAGAAACTGCTCTGTGTTCTGTTAATTCATCTCACAGAGTTACATCTTTCCCTTCAAGAAGCCTTTCGCTAAGGCTGTTTTTGTGGAATTGGCAAAGGGATATTTGGAAGCACATAGAGGGCTACGGTGAAAAAGGAAATATCTTCCTTTCAAAACTTTAAAGAAGCTTTCTGAGAAACTGCTCTGTGTTCTGTTAATTCATCTCACAGAGTTACATCTTTCCCTTCAAGAAGCCTTTCGCTAAGGCTGTTCTTGGGGAATTGGCAAAGGGATATTTGGAAGCCCATAGAGGGCTATGGTGAAAAAGGAAATATCTTCCATTGAAAACTGGAAAGAAACTTTCTGAGAAATTGCTCTGTGTTCTGTTAATTCATCTCACAGAGTTACATCTTTCCCTTCAAGAAGCCTTTCGCTAAGGCTGTTCTTGTGGAAATGGCAAAGGGATATTTGGAAGCCCATAGAGGGCTTTGGTGAAAAGGAAATATCTTCCTTCAAAACTGGAAAGTAGCTTGAGAAACTGCTCTGTGTTCTGTTAATTCATCTCACAGAGTTACATCTTTCCCTTCAGAAGCCTTTCGCCAAGGCTGTTCTTGTGGAATTGGCAAAGGGATATTTGGAAGCACGAGGCTATGGTGAAAAGGAAATATCTTCCGTTGAAAACTGGAAAGAAGCTTTCTGAGATACTGCTCTGTGTTCTGTTAATTCATCTCACAGAGTTACATCTTTCCTTCTAGAATGCTTTCGCTAATGCTGTTGTGGAATTGGCAAAGGGATATTTGGAAGCCCATAGAGGGCTATGGTGAAGAAGGAATATCTTCCGTTCAAAACTGGAAAGAAGCTTGAGAAACTGCTCTGTGTTCTGTTAATTCATCTCACAGAGTTACATCTTTCTCTTCAAGAAGTTTTCGCTAAGGCTGTTCTTGTGGAATTGGCAAAGGATATTTGGAAGCACATAGAGGCTACGGTGAAAAAGGAAATATCTTCCTTCAAAATTGGAAAGAAGCTTTCTGAGAAACTGCTCTGTGTTCTGTTAATTCATCTCACAGAGTTACATCTTTCCTTCAAGAAGCCTTTTGCTAAGGCTGTTCTTGGGAATTGGCAAAGGGATATTTGGAAGCCCATAGAGGGTTATGGTGAAAAAGGAAATATCTTCCATTGAAAACTGGAAAGAAACTTTCTGGGAAACTGCTCTGTGTTCCGTTAATTCATCTCACAGAGTTACATCTTTCCCTTCAAGAAGCCTTTCGCTAAGGCTGTTCTTGTGGAAATGGCAAAAGGTATATTTGGAAGCCCATAGAGGCTATGGTGAAAAAGGAAATATCTTCCGCTCAAAACTGGAAAGTAGGTTTCTGAGAAACTGCTCTGTGTTCTGTTAATTCATCTCACAGAGTTACATCTTTCCCCTCAAGAAGCCTTTCGCTAAGGCTGTTCTTGTGGAATTGACAAAGGTATATTTCGAAGCCCATAGAGATCTATGGTGAAAATTTAAATATCTTCCGTTCAAAATTGGAAAGAAGCTTTTTGAGAAACTGCTCTGTGTTCTGTTATTTCAACTCACAGAGTTACATCTTTCCCTTCAAGAAGCCTTTCGCTAAGGCTGTTCTTGTGGAATTGGCAAAGGGATATTTGGAAGCCCGTAGAGGGCTCTGGTGAAAAAGGAAATATCTTCCGTGGAAAACTGGAAGGAAGCTTGAGAAACTGCTTTGTTTTCTGTTAATTCATCTCACAAAGTTATATCTTTCCCTTCAAGAAGCCTTTCGCTAAGACAGTTCTTGGGGAATTGGCAAAGGGATATTTGGAAGCCCGTAGAGGGCTATGGTGAAAAAGGAAATATCTTCCGTTCAAAACTGGAAAGAAGCTTTCTGAGATACTGCTCTGTGTTCTCTTAATTCATCTCACAGAGTTACATCTTTCCCTTTTAGAAGCCTTTCGCTAAGTCTGTTGTTGTGAAATTGGCAAAGGGATATTTCGAAGCCCATAGGTGCTATGGTGAGAAAGGAAATATCTTCATTCAAAACTGGAAAGAAGGCTTCTGAGAAACTACTCCGTGTTCTGATAATTCATCTCACAGAGTTACATCTTTCCCTTCAAGAAGCCTTTCGCTAAGGCTGTTCTTGTGGAATTGGCAAAGGGATATTTGGAAGCCCATAGAGGGCTATTGTGAAAAGGAAATATCTTCCGTTAAAACTGGAAAGAAGCTTGAGAAACTGCTCTGTGTTCTGTTAATTCATCTCACAGAGTTACATCTTTCCCTTCAAGAAGCCTTCGCTAAGACTGTTCTTGTTGAACTGGCAAAGGGATATTTTGAAGCACAGAGGCTATTGTGAAAAGGAAATATCTTCCGCTCAAAACTGGAAGAAGCTTTCTGAGAAACTGCTCTGTGTTCCGTCTATTCATCTCACAGAGTTACATCTTTCCCTCCAAGAAGCCTTTCGCTAAGGCTGTTCTTGTGGAATTGGAAAAGGGATATTCGGAAGCACATAGAGGGCTACGGTGAAAAAGGAAATATCTTCCGTTCAAAACTGGAAAGAAGCTTTCTGAGAAACTGCTCTGTGTTCTGTTAATTCATCTCACAGAGTTACATCTTTCCCTTCAAGAAGCCTTTCGCTAAGGCTGTTCTTGTGGAATTGGCAAAGGGATATTTTCAAGCCAATAGAGGGGTATTGTGAAAAAGGAAATATCTTCCGTGGAAAACTGGAAGGAAGCTTTCTGAGAAACTGCTCTGTGTTCCGTCTATTCATCTCACAGTGTTACATCTTTCCCTCCAAGAAGCCTTTCGCTAAGGCTGTTCTTGTGGAATTGGAAAAGGGATATTTGGAAGCACATAGAGGGCTACGGTGAAAAAGGAAATATCTTCCGTTCAAAACTGGAAAGAAGCTTTCTGAGAAACTGCTCTGTGTTCTGTTAATTCATCTCACAGGGTTACATCTTTCCCTTCAAGAAGCCTTTCGCTAAGGCTGTTCTTGTGGAATTGGCAAAGGGATATTTGGAAGCCCATAGAGGGCTCTGGTGAAAAAGGAATGTCTTCCGTTCAAAACTGGAAAGAAGCTTTCTCAGAAACTGCTCTGTGTTCTGTTAATTCATCTCACAGAGTTACATCTTTCCCTTCAAGAAGCCTTTCGCTAAGGCTGTTCTTGTGGAATTGGCAAAGGGATATTTTGAAGCCAATAGAGGGCTATGGTGAAAGAGGAAATATCTTCCGTTCAAAACTGGAAAGAAGCTTTCTGATAAACTGCTCTGTGTTCTGTCAATTCATCCCACGGAGTTACATCTTTCCCTTCAAGAAGCCTTTCGCTAAGGCTGTTCTTGTGTTATTGGCAAAGGGATATTTGGAAGCCCATAGAGGGCTATGGTGAAAAAGGAAATGTCTTCCGTTCAAAACTGGAAAGAAGCTTTCTGAGAAACTGCTCTGTGTTCTGTTAATTCATCTCACAGGTTACATCTTTCCTTCAAGAAGCCTTTCGCTAAGGCTGTTCTTGTGGAATTGGCAAGGATATTTGGAAGCCCATAGAGGGCTCTGGTGAAAAGGAATGTCTTCCGTTCAAAACTGGAAAGAAGCTTTCTCAGAAACTGCTCTGTGTTCTGTTAATTCATCTCACAGAGTTACATCTTTCCCTTCAAGAAGCCTTTCGCTAAGGCTGTTCTTGTGGAATTGGCAAAGGATATTTTGAAGCCAATAGAGGGCTATGGTGAAAAGGAAATATCTTCCGTTCAAAACTGGAAGAAGCTTTCTGATAAACTGCTCTGTGTTCTGTCAATTCATCCCACAGAGTTACATCTTTCCTTCAAGAAGCCTTTCGCTAAGGCTGTTCTTGTGTTATTGGCAAAGGATATTTGGAAGCCCAGAGGGCTATGGTGAAAAGGAAATATCTTCCGTTCAAAACTGGAAAGAAGCTTTCTGAGAAACTGCTCTGTGTTCTGTTAATTCATCTCACAGAGTTACATCTTTCCCTTCAAGAAGCCTTTCGCTAAGGCTGTTCTTGTGGAATTGGCAAAGGGATATTTGGAAGCCCCTAGAGGGCTACGGTGAAAAAGGAAATATCTTCCGTTCAAAACTGGAAAGAAGCTTTCTCAGAAACTGCTCTGTGTTCTGTTAATTCATCTCACAGAGTTACATCTTTCCCTTCAAGAAGCCTTTTGCTAAGGCTGTTCTTGTGGAATTGACAAAGGATATTTGGAAGCCCATAGAGGGCTACGTGAAAAATTAAATATCTTCCGCTTCAAAACTGGAAAGAAGCTTGAGAAACTGCTCTGTGTTCTGTTAATTCAACTCACAGAGTTACATCTTTCCTTCAAGAAGCCTTTCGCTATGGCTGTTCTTGTGAATTGGCAAAGGATATTTGGAGGCCCATAGAGGGCTATGGTGAAAAAGGAAATATCTTCCTTTCAAAAGTGGAAAGAAGCTTTCTGAGAAACGGCTCTGTGTTCTGTTAATTCATCTCACAGAGTTACATCTTTCCTTCAAGAAGCCTTCGCTAAGGCTTTCTTGTGGAATTGGCAAAGGATATTTGGAAGCCCATAGAGGGCTACGGTGAAAAAATATCTTCCGCTCAAAACTGGAAAGAAGCTTGAGAAACTGCTCTGTGTTCTGTTAATTCATCTGACAGAGTTACATCTTCCTTCAAGAAGCTTTTCGCTAAGGCTGTTCTTGTGGAATTGGCAAAGGATATTTGGAGGCCCATAGAGGGCTACGGTGAAAAAGGAAATATCTTCCGCTCAAAACTGGAAAGAAGCTTGAGAAACTGCTCTGTGTTCTGTTAATTCATCTCACAGAGTTACATCTTTCCTTCAAGAAGCCTTTCGTAAGGCTGTTCTTGTGGAATTGGCAAAGGGATATTTGGAAGCCCATAGAGGGTATGGTGAAAAGGAAATATCTTCCTTCAAAACTGGAAAGAAGCTTGAGAAACTGCTCTGTGTTCTGTTAATTCATCTCACAGAGTTACATCTTTCCCTTCAAGAAGCATTTCGCTAAGGCTGTTCTTGTGGAATTAGCGAAGGATATTTGGAAGCCCATAGAGGGCTATGGTGAAAAGGAAATATCTTCCGCTCAAAACTGGAAAGAAGCTTGAGAAACTGCTCTGTGTTCTGTTAATTCATCTCACAGAGTTACATCTTTCCTTCAAGAAGCCTTTCGCTAAGGGTGTTCTTGTGGAATTGGCAAACGGATATGTGGAAGCCCATAGAGGGCTATGGTGAAAAGGAAATATCTTCCGCTCAAAACTGGAAAGAAGCTTTCTGAGAAACTGCTCTGTGTTCTGTTAATTCATCTCACAGAGTTACATCTTTCCTTCAAGAAGTTTTCGCTAAGTCTGTTCTTGTGGAACTGGCAGCGAGTATTTGGAAGCCCTTAGAGGGCTATGGTGAAAAGGAAATATCTTCGCTCTAATCTGGAAAGAAGCTTTTTGAGAAAATGCTCTGTGTTCTGTTAATTCATCTCACAGAGTTACATCTTTCCCTCAAGAAGCCTTTCACTAAGGCTGTTCTTGGGGAATAGGCAAAGGGTTATTTGGAAGCCCATAGAGGGCTATGGTGAAAAGGAAATATCTTCCGTTCAAAACTGGAAAGAAGCTTTCTGAGAAACTGCTCTGTGTTCTGTTAATTCATCTCACAGAGTTACATCTTTCCTTCAAGAAGCCTTTCGCTAAGGCTGTTCTTGTGGAATTGGCAAAGGGATATTTGGAAGCCCATAGAGGGCTATGGTGAAAAGGAAATATCTTCCGTTCAAAACTGGAAAGAAGCTTGAGAAACTGCTCTGTGTTCTGTTAATTCATCTCACGGAGTTACATCTTTCCTTCAAGAAGCCTTTCGCTAAGTCTGTTCTTGTGGAACTGGCAAAGGTATATTTGGAAGCCCTTAGAGGGCTATGGTGAAAAAGGAAATATCTTCCGTTCTAATCTGGAAAGAAGCTTTTTGGGAAAATGCTCTGTGTTCTGTTAATTCATCTCACAGAGTTACATCTTTCCGTTCAAGAAGCCTTTCACTAAGGCTGTTCTTGGGGAATAGGCAAAGGGTTATTTGGAAGCCCATAGAGGGCTATGGTGAAAAAGGAAATATCTTCCATTCAAAACAGGAAAGAAGCTTTCTGAGAAACTGCTCTGTGTTCTGTTAATTCAACTCACAGAGTTACATCTTTCCCTTCAAGAAGCCTTTCGCTAAGGCTGTTCTTGTGGAATTGGCAAAGTGATAATTTGGAAGCCCATGGAGGGCTATGGTGAAAAGGAAATATCTTCCATTCAAAACTGGAAAGAAGCTTTCTGAGAAACTGCTCTGTGTTCTGTTAATTCATCTCACAGATTTACATCTTTCCCTTCAAGAAGCCTTTCGCTAAGGCTGTTCTTGTGGAATTGGCAAAGTGATATTTGGAAGCCCATAGAGGGCTATGGTGAAAAAGGATATATCTTCCATTCAAAACTGGAAAGAAGCTTTCTGAGAAACTGCTCTGTGTTCTGTTAATTCATCTCACAGATTTACATCTTTCCCTTCAAGAAGCCTTTCGCTAAGGCTGTTCTTGTGGAATTGGCAAAGGGATATTTGGAAGCCCATAGAGGGCCAAAATGAAAAAGGAAATATCTTCCGTTCAAAACTGGAAAGAAGCTTTCTGAGAAACTGCTCTGTGTTCTCTTAATTCATCTCACAGAGTTACATATTTTGTTCAAGAAGCCTTTCGCTAAGGCTGTTCTTGTGGAATTGGCAAAGGGATATTTGAAGCCCATGGAGGGCTATGGTGAAAAGGAAATATCTTCCTTCAAAACTGGAAAGAAGCTTTCTGAGAAACTGCTCTGTGTTCTGTTAATTCATCTCACAGAGTTACATCTTTCCTTCAAGAAGCCTTCGCTAAGGCTGTTCTTGTATAATTGTCAAAGGATATTTGGAAGCCCATAGAGGCTACGGTGAAAAATTAAATATCTTCCGTTCAAAACTGGAAAGAAGCTTTCTGAGAAACTTCTCTGTGTTCTGTGAATTCATCTCACAGAGTTACATCTTTCCTTCAAGAAGCCTTTCGCTAAGGCTATTCTTGTGGAATTGACAAAGGATATTTGGAAGCCCATAGAGGGCTACGTGAAAAATTAAATATCTTCCGCTCAAAACTGGAAAGAAGCTTGAGAAACTGCTCTGTGTTCTGTTAATTCATCTCACAGAGTTACATCTTTCCCTTCAAGAAGCCTTCGCTAAGGCTGTTCTTGTGGAACTGGCAAAGGATATTTGGAAGCCCATAGAGGGCTATGGTGAAAAGGAAATATCTTCCGTTGAAAACTGGCAGGAAGCTTTCTGAGAAACTGCTCTGTGTTCTGTCAATTCATCTCACAGAGTTACATCTTTCCTCCAAGAAGCCTTTCGCTAAGGCTGTTCTTGTGGAATTGGCAAAGGATATTTGGAAGCCCATAGAGGGCTACGTGAAAAGGAAATATCTTCCGCTCAAAACTGGAAAGAAGCTTGAGAAACTGCTCTGTGTTCTGTTAATTCAACTCACAGAGTTACATCTTTCCTTCAAGAAGCCTTTCGCTAAGGCTGTTCTTGTGGAATTGGCAAAGTGATATTTGGAAGCCCATAGAGGGCTACGTGAAAAGGAAATATCTTCTGTTCAAAACTGGAAAGAAGCTTTCTGAGAAACTGCTCTGTGTTCTGTTAATTCATCTCACAGAGTTACATCTTTCCCTTCACAGCTTCCTTCGCTAAGGCTGTTCTTGTGGAATTGGCAAAGGATATTTGGAAGCCCATAGAGGGCTACGGTGAAAAGGAAATATCTTCTGTTCAAAACTGGAAAGAAGCTTTCTGAGAAACTGCTCTGTGTTCTGGTAATTCATCTCACAGAGTTACATCTTTCCTTCAAGTAGTCTTTCGCTAAGGCTGTTCTTGTGGAATTGTCAAAGGGATATTTGGAAGACCATAGAGGGCTATGGTGAAAAAGGAAATATCTTCCGTTCAAAACTGGAAAGAAGCTGTCTGAGAAACGCTCTGTGTTCTGTTAATTCATCTTACAGAGTTACATCTTTCCCTTCAAGAAGCCTTTCGCTAAGGCTGTTCTTGTGGAATTGGCAAAGTGATCTTTGGAATCCTTTAGACGGCTATGGTGAAAAAGGATATATCTTCCATTCAAAACTGGAAAGAAGCTTTCTGAGAAACTGCTCTGTGTTCTGTTAATTCATCTCACAGATTTACATCTTTCCCTTCAAGAAGCCTTTCGCTAAGGCTGTTCTTGTGGAATTGGCAAAGTGATCTTTGGAATCCTTTAGAGGGCTATGGTGAAAAAGGATATATCTTCCATTCAAAACTGGAAAGAAGCTTTCTGAGAAACTGCTCTGTGTTCTGTTAATTCATCTCACAGATTTACATCTTTCCCTTCAAGAAGCCTTTCGCTATGGCTGTTCTTGTGGAATTCGCAAAGGGATATTTGGAAGCCCATAGAGGGCCAAAATGAAAAAGGAAATATCTTCCGTTCAAAACTGGAAAGAAGCTTTCTGAGAAACTGCTCTGTGTTCTCTTAATTCATCTCACAGAGTTACATATTTTGTTCAAGAAGCCTTTCGCTAAGGCTGTTCTTGTGGAATTGGCAAAGGGATAATTTTGAAGCCCATGGAGGGCTATGGTGAAAAAGGAAATACCTTCCCTTCAAAACTGGAAAGATGATTTCTGAGAAACTGCTCTGTGTTCTGTTAATTCATCTCACAGAGTTACATCTTTCCCTTCAAGAAGCCTTTCGCTAAGGCTGTTCTTGTGGAATTGTCAAAGGGATATTTGGAAGCCCATAGAGGGCTATGGTGGAAAAGGAAATATCTTCCGTTCAAAACTGGAAAGAAGCTTTCTGAGAAACTGCTCTGTGTTCTGTGAATTCATCTCACAGAGTTACATCTTTCCTTCAAGAAGCCTTCGCTAAGGCTATTCTTGTGGAATTGACAAAGGATATTTGGAAGCCCATAGAGGCTACGGTGAAAAATTAAATATCTTCCATTCAAAACTGGAAAGAAGCTTTCTGAGAAACTGCTCTGTGTTCTGTTAATTCATCTCACAGATTTACATCTTTCCCTTCAAGAAGCCTTTCGCTAAGGCTGTTCTTGTGGAATTGGCAAAGGATATTTGGAAGCCCATAGAGGGCTATGGTGAAAAGGAAATATCTTCCATTCAAAACTGGAAAGAAGCTTTCTGAGAAACTGCTCTGTGTTCTGTTAATTCATCTCACAGATTTACATCTTTCCCTTCAAGAAGCCTTCGCTAAGGCTGTTCTTGTGGAATTGGCAAAGGGATATTTGGAAGCCCATAGAGGGCTATGGTGAAAAGGAAATATCTTCCGTTCAAAACTGGAAAGAAGCTTTCTGAGAAACTGCTCTGTGTTCTGTTAATTCATCTCACAGAGTTACATCTTTCCCTTCAAGAAGCCTTTCGCTAAGGCTGTTCTTGTGGAATTGGCAAAGGATATTTGGAAGCCCATAGAGGCTATGGTGAAAAGGAAATATCTTCCTTCAAAACTGGAAAGAAGCTTTCTGAGAAACTGCTCTGTGTTCTGTTAATTCATCTCACAGAGTTACATCTTTCCCTTCAAGAAGCTTTCGCTAAGGCTGTTCTTGTGGAATTGGCAAAGGGATATTTGAAAGCCCATAGAGGGCTATGGTGAAAAAGGAAATATCTTCCGTTCAAAACTGGAAAGAAGCTTTCTGAGAAACTGCTCTGTGTTCTGTTAATTCATCTCACAGAGTTACATCTTTCCTTCAAGAAGCCTTCGCTAAGGCTGTTCTTGTGGAATTGACAAAGGGATATTTGGAAGCCCATAGAGGGCTACGGTGAAAAATTAAATATCTTCCGTTCAAAACTGGAAAGAAGCTTTCTGAGAAACTGCTCTGTGTTCTGTTAATTCATCTCACAGAGTTACATCTTTCCCTTCAAGAAGCCTTTCGCTAAGGCTGTTCTTGTGGAACTGGCAAAGGGATATTTGGAAGCCCATAGAGGGCTATGGTGAAAAAGGAAATATCTTCCGTTGAAAACTGGCAGGAAGCTTTCTGAGAAACTGCTCTGTGTTCTGTCAATTCATCTCACAGAGTTACATCTTTCCCTCCAAGAAGCCTTTCGCTAAGGCTGTTCTTGTGGAATTGGCAAAGAGATATTTGTAAGCACATAGAGGGCTACGGTGAAAAAGGAAATATCTTCCCTTCAAAATTGGAAAGAAGCTTTCTGAGAAACTGCTCTGTGTTCTGTTAATTCATCTCACAGAGTTACATCTTTCCCTTCAAGAAGCCTTTCGCTAAGGCTGTTCTTGTGGAATTGGCAAAGGGATATTACGAAGCCCATAGAGGGCTACGGTGAAAAAGGAAATATCTTACGTTCAAAACTGGAAGGAAGCTTTCTGAGGAACTGCTCTGTGTTCTGTTAATTCATCTCACAGAGTTACATCTTTCCCTTCAAGAAGCCTTTCGCTAATGCTGTTCTTGTGGAATTGGCAAAGGGATATTTGGAATCCCATAGAGGGCTACGGTGAAAAAGGAAATATCTTCCGTTCAAAACTGGAAAGAAGCTTTCTGAGAAAGTGCTCTGTGTTCTGTTAATTCATCTCACAGAGTTACATCTTTGCCTTAAAGAAGCCTTTCGCTAAGGCTGTTCTTGTGGAATTGGCAAAGGGATATTTGGAAGCACATAGAGGGCTACGGTGAAAAAGGAAATATCTTCCCTTCAAAATTGGAAAGAAGCTTTCTGAGAAACTGCTCTGTGTTCTGTTAATTCATCTCACAGAGTTACATCTTTCCCTTCAAGAAGCCTTTCGCTAAGGCTGTTCTTGGGGAATTGGCAAAGGGATATTTGGAAGCCCATAGAGGGCTATGGTGAAAAAGGAAATATCTTCCATTGAAAACTGGAAAGAAACTTTCCGAGAAATTGCTCTGTGTTCTGTTAATTCATCTCACAGAGTTACATCTTTTCCTTCAAGAAGCCTTTCGCTAAGGCTGTTCTTGTGGAAATGGCAAAGGGATATTTGGAAGCCCATAGATTGCTATGGTGAAGAAGGAAATATCTTCCGTTCAAAATTGGAAAGTAGCTTTCTGAGAAACTGCTCTGTGTTCTGTTAATTCATCTCATAGAGTTACATCTTTCCCTTCCAGAAGCCTTTCCCTAAGGCTGCTCTTGTGGAATTGGCAAAGGGATATTTGGAAGCACGTAGGGGCTATGGTGAAAAAGGAAATATCTTCCGTTCAAAACTGGAAAGAAACTTTCTGAGATACTGCTCTGTGTTCTGTTAATTCATCTCACAGAGTTACATCTTTTTCTTCTAGGAGGATTTCGCTAATGCTGTTGTTGTGGAATTGGCAAAGGGATATTTGGAAGCCCAGAGAGGTCTATGGTGAAGAAGGGAATATCTTCCGTTCAAAACTGGAAACAAGCTTTCTGAGAAACAGCTCTGTGTTCTGTTAATTCATCTCACAGAGTTACATCTTTCCCTTCAAGAAGCCTTTCGGTAAGGCTGTTCTTGTGGAATTGGCAAAGTGATATTTGGAAGCCCTTAGAGGGCTACGGTGAAAAAGAAATACCTTCCGTTCAAAACTGGAAAGAAGCTTTCTGAGAAACTGCTATGTGTTCTGTTAATTCATCTCACAGAGTTACATCTTTCCCTTCAACTATCCTTTCGCTAAGGCTGTTATTGGGGAATTGCCAAAGGGATATTTGGAAGCCCATAGAGGGCTATGGTGAAAAAGGTAATATCTTCCATTGAAAACTGGAAAGAAACTTTCTGAGAAACTGCTCTGTGTTCTGTTAATTCATCTCACAGAGTTACATCTTTTCCTTCTAGAAGGCTTTCGCTAATGCTGTTGTTGTGGAATTGGCAAAGGGATATTTGGAAGCCCAGAGAGGGCTATGGTGAAGAAGGGAATATCTTCCGTTCAAAACTGGAAAGAAGCTTTCTGAGAAACTGCTCTGTGTTCTGTTAATTCATCTCACAGAGTTACATCTTTCCCTTCAAGAACCCTTTCGGTAAGGCTGTTCTTGTGGAATTGGCAAAGGGATATTTGGAAGCACCTAGGGGCTATGGTGAAAAAGGAAATATCTTCCGTTCAAAACTGGAAAGAAGCTTTCTGAGATACTGCTCTGTGTTCTGTTAATTCATCTCACAGAGTTACATCTTTTCCTTCTAGAAGGCTTTCGCTAATGCTGTTGTTGTGGAATTGGCAAAGGGATATTTGGAAGCCCATAGAGGGCTATGGTGAAGAAGGGAATATCTTCCGTTCAAAACTGGAAAGAAGCTTTCTGAGAAACTGCTCTGTGTTCTGTTAATTCATCTCACAGAGTTACATCTTTCCCTTCAAGAAGCCTTTCGCTAAGGCTGTTCTTGTGGAATTGGCAAAGGGATATTTGGAAGCACATAGAGGGCTACGGTGAAAAAGGAAATATCTTCTGTTCAAAACTGGAAAGAAGCTTTCTGAGAAACTGCTCTGTGTTCTGGTAATTCATCTCACAGAGTTACATCTTTCCCTTCAAGTAGTCTTTCGCTAAGGCTGTTCTTGTGGAATTGTCAAAGGGATATTTGGAAGACCATAGAGGGCTATGGTGAAAAAGGAAATATCTTCCGTTCAAAACTGGAAAGAAGCTGTCTGAGAAACGGCTCTGTGTTCTGTTAATTCATCTTACAGAGTTACATCTTTCCCTTCAAGAAGCCTTTCGCTAAGGCTGTTCTTGTGGAATTGGCAAAGTGATCTTTGGAATCCTTTAGAGGGCTATGGTGAAAAAGGATATATCTTCCATTCAAAACTGGAAAGAAGCTTTCTGAGAAACTGCTCTGTGTTCTGTTAATTCATCTCACAGATTTACATCTTTCCCTTCAAGAAGCCTTTCGCTAAGGCTGTTCTTGTGGAATTGGCAAAGTGATCTTTGGAATCCTTTAGAGGGCTATGGTGAAAAGGATATATCTTCCATTCAAAACTGGAAAGAAGCTTTCTGAGAAACTGCTCTGTGTTCTGTTAATTCATCTCACAGATTTACATCTTTCCCTTCAAGAAGCCTTTCGCTATGGCTGTTCTTGTGGAATTCGCAAAGGGATATTTGGAAGCCCATAGAGGGCCAAAATGAAAAAGGAAATATCTTCCGTTCAAAACTGGAAAGAAGCTTTCTGAGAAACTGCTCTGTGTTCTGTTAATTGATCTCACAGAGTTACATCTTTCCCTTCAAGAAGCCTTTCGCTAAGGCTGTTCTTGTGGGATATTTGGAAGCCCATAGAGGGCTATGGTGAAAAAGGAAATACCTTCCTTCAAAACTGGAAAGATGATTTCTGAGAAACTGCTCTGTGTTCTGTTAATTCATCTCACAGAGTTACATCTTTCCCTTCAAGCCTTTCGCTAAGGCTGTTCTTGTGGAATTGTCAAAGGGATATTTGGAAGCCCATAGAGGGCTATGGTGTAAAAGGAAATATCTTCCGTTGAAAACTGGAAAAAAGCTTTCTGAGAAACTGCTCTGTGTTCTCTGAATTCATCTCACAGAGTTACATCTTTCCTTCAAAGCCTTTTCGCTAAGGCTATTCTTGTGGAATTGACAAAGGATATTTGGAAGCCCATAGAGGCTACGGTGAAAAATTAAATATCTTCCGTTCAAAACTGGAAAGAAGCTTTCTGAGAAACTGCTCTGTGTTCTGTTAATTCATCTCACAGAGTTACATCTTTCCTTCAAGAAGCCTTTCGCTAAGGCTGTTCTTGTGGAATTGGCAAGGATATTTGGAAGCCCATAGAGGCTATGGTGAAAAATATCTTCCGTTGAAAACTGGCAGGAAGCTTTCTGAGAAACTGCTCTGTGTTCTGTCAATTCATCTCACAGAGTTACATCTTTCCCTCAAGAGCCTTTGCTAAGGCTGTTCTTGTGGAATTAGCAAGAGATATTTGTAAGCACATAGAGGGCTCGGTGAAAAAGGAAATATCTTCCTTCAAAATTGGAAAGAAGCTTTCTGAGAAACTGCTCTGTGTTCTGTTAATTCATCTCACAGAGTTACATCTCCTTCAAGAACCTTTCGCTAAGGCTGTTCTTGTGGAATTAGCAAAGGATATTCTGAAGCCCAGAGACTACGGTGAAAAAGGAAATATCTTCGTTCAAAACTGGAAGGAAGCTTTCTGAGGAACTGCTCTGTGTTCTGTTAATTCATCTCACAGAGTTACATCTTTCCCTTCAAGAACCTTTCGCTAATGCTGTTCTTGTGGAATTGGCAAAGGATATTTGGAATCCCATAGAGACTACGGTGAAAAAGGAAATATCTTCCGTTCAAAACTGGAAAGAAGCTTTCTGAGAAAGTGCTCTGTGTTCTGTTAATTCATCTCACAGAGTTACATCTTTGCCTTAAAAGCCTTCGCTAAGGCTGTTCTTGTGGAATTGGCAAAGGATATTTGGAGCATAGGGCTACGGTGAAAAAGGAAATATCTTCCTTCAAAATTGGAAAGAAGCTTTCTGAGAAACTGCTCTGTGTTCTGTTAATTCATCTCACAGAGTTACATCTTCCTTCAAGCCTTTCGCTAAGGCTGTTCTTGGGGAATTGGCAAAGGATATTTGGAAGCCCATAGAGGGCTATGGTGAAAAAGAATATCTTCCATTGAAAACTGGAAAGAAACTTTCCGAGAAATTGCTCTGTGTTCTGTTAATTCATCTCACAGGTTACATCTTTCCTTCAAAGCCTTTCGCTAAGGCTGTTCTTGTGGAAATGGCAAAGGATATTTGGAAGCCATAGATTGCTATGGTGAAGAAGGAAATATCTTCCGTTCAAAATTGGAAAGTAGCTTTCTGAGAAACTGCTCTGTGTTCTGTTAATTCATCTCCATAGAGTTACATCTTTCCTTCCAGAAGCCTTTCCTAAGGCTGCTCTTGTGGAGATTAGCAAGGGATATTTGGAAGCACGTAGGCTATGGTGAAAAAGGAAATATCTTCCGTTCAAAACTGGAAGAAACTTTCTGAGATACTGCTCTGTGTTCTGTTAATTCATCTCACAGAGTTACATCTTTTCTTCTAGGAGGATTTCGCTAATGCTGTTGTTGTGGAATTGGCAAAGGATATTTGGAAGCCCAGAGGTCTATGGTGAAGAAGGAATATCTTCCGTTCAAAACTGAAACAAGCTTTCTGAGAAACAGCTCTGTGTTCTGTTAATTCATCTCACAGAGTTACATCTTTCCCTTCAGAAGCCTTCGGTAAGGCTGTTCTTGTGAATTGGCAAAGTGATGTTGGAAGCCCTTAGAGGGCTACGGTGAAAAAAATACCTTCCGTTCAAAACTGGAAAGAAGCTTTCTGAGAAACTGCTATGTGTTCTGTTAATTCATCTCACAGAGTTACATCTTTCCCTTCAACTATCCTTTCGCTAAGGCTGTTATTGAGGGAATTGCCAAAGGGATATTTGGAAGCCCATAGAGGGCTATGGTGAAAAGGTAATATCTTCCATTGAAAACTGGAAAGAAACTGAGAAACTGCTCTGTGTTCTGTTAATTCATCTCACAGAGTTACATCTTTTCCTTCTAGAAGGCTTTCGCTAATGCTGTTGTTGTGGAATTGGCAAAGGGATATTTGGAAGCCCAGAGGGCTATGGTGAAGAAGGAATATCTTCCGTTCAAAACTGGAAAGAAACTTTCAGACTGCTCTGTGTTCTGTTAATTCATCTCACAGAGTTACATCTTTCCTTCAAGAACCCTTTCAGTAAGGCTGTTCTTGTGGAATTAGCAAAGGGATATTTGGAAGCACCTAGGGGCTATGGTGAAAAAGGAAATATCTTCCGTTCAAAACTGGAAAGAAGCTTTCTGAGATACTGCTCTGTGTTCTGTTAATTCATCTCACAGAGTTACATCTTTTCCTTCTAGAAGGCTTTCGCTAATGCTGTTGTTGTGGAATTGGCAAAGGGATATTTGGAAGCCCATGAGGGCTATGGTGAAGAAGGAATATCTTCCGTTCAAAACTGGAAAGAAGCTTTCTGAGAAACTGCTCTGTGTTCTGTTAATTCATCTCACAGAGTTACATCTTTCCCTTCAAGAAGCCTTTCGCTAAGGCTGTTCTTGTGGAATTGGCAAAGGGATATTTGGAAGCACATGAGGAGGCTACGGTGAGGAAATATCTTCCTTCAAAATTGGAAAGAAGCTTTCTGAAAACTGCTCTGTGTTCTGTTAATTCATCTCACAGTGTTACATCTTTCCTTCAGAAGCCTTTCGCTAAGGCTGTTCTTGGGGAATGGGCAAAGGACATTTGGAAGCCATAGAGGGCTATGGTGAAAAAGGAAATATCTTCCATTGAAAACTGGAAAAAGAAACTTTCTGAAAACTGCTCTGTGTTCTGTTAATTCATCTCACAGAGTTACATCTTTCCTTCAAGAAGCCTTTCGCTAAGGCTGTTCTTGTGGAAATGGCAAAGGGACATTTGGAAGCCCATAGAGGGCTATGGTGAAAAAGAAAATATCTTCCGTTCAAAACTGGAAAGTAGCTTTCTGAGAAACTGCTCTGTGTTCTGTTAATTCATCTCACAGAGTTACATCTTTCCCTTCCAGAATCCTTTCCCTAAGGCTGCTCTTGTGGAATTGGCAAAGGGATATTTGGAATCACGTAGGGGCTATGGTGAAAAAGGAAATATCTTCCTTTCAAAACTGGAAAGAAGCTTTCTGAGATACTGCTCTGTGTTCTGTTAATTCATCTCACAGAGGTACATCTTTTCTTTCTAGAAGGCTTTCGCTAATGCTGTTGTTGTGGAATTGGCAAAGGGATATTTGGAAGCCCAGAGAGGGCTATGGTGAAGAAGGGAATATCTTCCGTTCAAAACTGGAAAGAAGCTTTCTGAGAAACTGCTCTGTGTTCTGTTAATTCATCTCACAGAGTTACATCTTTCCCTTCAAGAAGCCTTTCGCTAAGGCTGTTCTTGTGAAATTGGCAATGGTATATTTGGAAGCCCATAGAGGGCTATGGTGAAAACGGAAGTATCTTCCGTTCATAACTGGAACTGTGTTCTGTTAATTCATCTCAAAGAGTTACACCTTTCCCTTCAAGAAGCCTTTCGCTAAGGCTGTTCTTGTGGAACTGGCAAAGGGATATTTGGAACCCTATATAGGGCTATGGTGAAAAAGGAAATATCTTCCGTTGAAAACAGGAAGGAAGCTTTCTGAAACTGCTCTGTGTTCCGTCAATTCATCTCACAGAGTTACATCTTTCCTCAAGAAGTTCGCTAAGGCTGTTCTTGAGAATTAGCAAAGGATATTGAAGCCCTTCAGAGGGCTACGGTGAAAAAGGAAATATCTTCCGTTCAAAACTGGAAAGAAGCTTTCTGAGAAACTGCTCTCTGTGTTCTGTTAATTCATCTCACAGAGTTACATCTTTCCTTCAAGAAGCCTTTCGCTAAGGCTGTTCTTGTGGAGTTAGCAAAGGATATTTGGAAGCCAATAGAGGGCTATGGTGAAAAAAGAAATATCTTACGTTCAAAACTGGAAGAAGCTTTCTGAAAACTGCTCTGTGTTCTGTTAATTCATCTCACGGAGTTACATCTTCCCTTCAAGAAACCTTTTCGCTAAGGCTGTTCTTGTGGAATTAGCAAAGGGATATTTGGAAGCCATACAGGGCTCTGGTGAAAAAGGAAATTTCTTCTGTTCAAAACTGGAAAAAGCTTTCTGAGAAACTGCTCTGTGCTCTGTTAATTCATCTCAAAGAGTTACATCTTTCCTTCAGAATCCTTTCGCTAAGGCTGTTCTTGTGGAATTAGCAAAGGGATATTTGGAAGCCCAGAGAAGAGCTATGGTGAAAAGGAAATAACTTCCCTTCACAACTGGAAAGAAGCTTTCTGAGAAACTGCTCTGTGTTCTGTTAATTCATCTCACAGGAGTTACATCTTTCCGTCAAGAAGCCTTCGCTAAGGCTGTTCTTGTGGAATTAGCGAAGGATATTTGGAAGCCCATAGAGGCTACGGTGAAAAGAAATATCTTCCGTTCAAAACTGGAAAAAGCTTTCTGAGAAACTGCTCTGTGTTCTGTTAATTCATCTCACAGAGATATATCTTTTCCTTCAAGAAGCCTTCGCTAAGGCAGTTCTTGGGGAATTGGCAAAGGATATTTGGAAGCCCATAGAGGGCTCTGTGAAAAGGAAATATCTGCCGTTCAAAACTGGAAAGAAGCTTTCTGAAAACTGCTCTGTTCTGTTAATTCATCTCACAGAGTTACATCTTTCCTTCAAGAAGCCTTTCCTAAGCTGTTCTTGTGGAATTGGAAAAGGGATATTTGGAAGCCCATAGAGGCTCTGGTGAAAAAAAAATATCTTCCGTTCAAAACTGGAAGAAGCTTTCTGAGAAACTGCTCTGTGTGTTTTGTATATTCATCTCACAGAGTTACATCTTTCCTTCAGAAGCCTTTCCTAAAGGCTGTTCTTGTGGAATTGGCAAAGGATATTTGGAAGCCCTAAGGGGCTATGGTGAAAAGGAAATATCTTCCATTCAAAACTGGAAAAACTTTCTGAGAAACTATTCTGTGTTCTGTTAATTCATCTCACAGAGTTATATCATTCCCTTCAAGAAGCCTTTCGCTAAGGCTGTTCTTGTGGAATTAACAGGGATATTTGAAGCCCATAGAGGGGCTAGGGTGAAAAAGGAAATATCTTCCGTTCAAAACTGGAAAGAAGCTGTCTGAGAAACGGCTCTGTGTTCTGTTAATTCATCTCACAGAGTTACATCTTTCCCT